>JAPESX010000370.1:0-19530 GCA_029590615.1 Nemania bipapillata | reverse complement strand
CGATACCGAAGTGTTCGTTTGCGGGGGTGTAGACGAGGAGACGGGCCGACGACAGGAGCATTTCCTTCAGCATGTTCGTCACGTTCTGGAGGAACAAGACCTCGACGTCTTGCGGTACGGCCTGGGCTGTCTGCGGCGTCCTGACCGTCATATTTTTGAGCCCGAGGGACTCAGCTAGCGCCACTAGTTCGTTGTGGTAGCCGACATTCTCAGCGACACGTGGATCGTACCCTCCAGCGACAGCGAGTCTCACGCCGGCACGTTTCTGCTTGCTTAGCCCGGCGAACGCCTTGATAGCGAGGGCTATGTCCTTCTTGCGCTCGAAACGATTGATGCTCAGTACAAACTTCATTCCATTCCACAATGGCTTCTCATCCGGTTTCTTCTCCTTGGTCTTGGTGTCCACGCAAGGATACACAATGCATAGTTCCCTCTGTCTTACGAGCGCTGGCCACGTCCGACTAACGACCCCCTTTGTAAAATTCGAATTGACGGCAATCGCGTCCGCAAAACTCATGCTCCACTGCTCCCAGAAGTCGAACGGAATCCTATACACGCGCTTCCACCACTTCTGCCTGCCCTGAGCGAGCAGGAGGTCCGGGAAGTGGCAGTAGAAGAATATGCGCCCCTGTGGGTGGAGGTATTGCAGCAGCGGCAAGCCGGCGCTAAGTTGGTCGACGAAGTAGGCATCGGGCCGTAGATCGCGGAGCTCGGAGGTGAAGTAGATCTGGAGGATGAGGTGGAGTTGGCGAAGGATGGCGCAGAGGATGCTGAATCGCCCGAGAATCGAGGGCGGGACGACGGTATTGCCGCGGACACGAACATCTAATGTGCCTAGAATGCAGCGCACGTTCATCAGCGTATGTAGCAAAAGCAAGCGAGTGAGTACCTACCATCCCGAGCCTCGTCGAAGCAGTGGCCCGGGTCGCAATGGCTCGTGAATATGACGATCTTGTGACCTCGTTTCTGCAGGCCGACAGCGGCATCGACGACAAGCCTTTCGGCACCTCCGATGCCCAAGTCTGGGTGTAAAAAGACTATTGTCTTGCTATCATTTGCGGACCTTTTCGCCATGGTGGAAACAAAACGCTGAGGCGGAGGCGCATTGCTATTGCCTATGGGACCGTGGTAGTTCTCCAAATGAGGCTCAAGCCATTGATGAACGTCGCTACTTAGCAAGCTTATATACGGGTATCTAGGTAGTATGTATTCTGTAGCGACGGAAGGCAGACTAAATATATCTGTCACTTTCAGCCCTATGCCTCTAACTAAACCCCCCTACTAACCCCGCTTTCCTCATTCGTAAGCACCCCGCTCTCGCTTATGTACTGTACTTTATTGTACCTACAAGCTATACTATGTACGCCTTTTTATAGGTACCTCGCCGTCACTGTTGAATCTTGATCACTGTTCATTAACTTCATTCTCGCCTTTCCATGTACACTAAAGGAGCTGCATACCTCTTAATTACTACCTCAATTTTACGTACTAGCTTATGCGAATCAACGCGTTCCTCTTGAAAACAGGCCGACTAGCATCCTCTCGTATTGGTCTGCATAGTGGACGGGAATGTTTAGTAGCATACTCTACAGCAACTGTTGAGAGCTATGATATCTTCCGCTCCAAATGCTTCCACCTACTTCATTATTGCACCGGCTAATAAACGCCATGAAATATGCAGGGTATTGTTAGGAAACACGACCAGACCCCTAACCCCGAGACCGAGAGGAAACAAGAACAAGAAAAGAAAGTGAAAAAGAAAGAAACAATAACAGAACAATGTGCCCCGGCGCCATTCTAGGGTATCAATCCCAAAGACCTAAGGAATACGAGTTGATTATGGGCTGCCCCCGTTCATCCAGTTATGCCTGTGCGCCCTTGGGCATCCCGGAGAGCCGAGCCGCCAGATCCCATCTCGCTCGCTCGCTCACTCACTGACACTCTGCTCGTCATAATCGTCTTCGGCTGCTTTGGCCTCCTCGTCATGCCTCCGCGCCAGATTCAAACCCATCTCGTTTCGCACATCCTTTTGTATCCGCAAGAAATATTTTCTGAGCGTTGCGAGGCCCCGTAGAAAGCCCCGATCCGGCTCGTCTGCGTGTTGGGGTGGGCATGGCTTATCCGTGGCGAGGTCGCCTGCTGTCACACTATTCGCAAAGTCCGCTATCTTAAAATCGATTTCGGTTTTGCTCTTTCGGCGTCTCTTTACATCCCACGCATCTTCCGTGTCCGTGGCAATGTCCGTCGTCGAGTCTTCAGCAGCCGTGTCGTTACCATCGCTGGGTGTTCCGGCATCGTAGAACATCAGCAGACTCGCGGCATAGAACCGATATCCACGTAGCCGACGGATTGTCAGCTCTAGCTGGTTGAGTTTCTGAAGGATGGTGGGAATATGTCGGAGGACACTACTATAGTCAACACCATCATAGAGAAACATGGTCAGGGTGTCCTGAAACTCTTTTCCCGCTTTCAAATCTCGGCCGTAATATTTGTCTCGGAATAAGTACGTCTGCGACTTGGCATCCCAAGTTTGCAAACCACATACTCGAACCCCTAACTCTCTAGATGTTGTCTCCGCACATTTTCGGCGCTGAGATTCGCGTTTCTTTGGACTAGCCTCGACGCCGTACTGTCGAGTCCCCATTTTCAGGTCCATTATACAGGGTCGTTTCATCCCAGCAGTGAGATCTTCAAGTAATAGGAAATATTCAACCCTCGAGTGAGTTTGGGTTTGCGCCTCCTTTGGATTAACTGGTCGTGGTATCTTTACTAACTCCATTTCTAGACCGGTTGTGGTAGGAGATGGTACCGAAGCCACCTCATGATTCGGAAGTTCGACATTTGTTAGGTTTCCGCAGTCCGAGATGGCGTTCTCGCTTTTAGCTGCGCTTTTGAGTGGCGATAATGCTATCTCCTCACGACCTCGGTATCTATCATCGTCTGCATCCTCGAAATACTTCAAATCGCCACGCGAGTCACCCACATCTTGAGGCTTACGCCGCAACTTACTGCCGGAGTAACGCCGCTTCTGTGCGCGCGGGGAGAATTTCTCTCCCAGCAGCTCTGCTTCTGGTGCGCTGGTACCAGTGACATCTTTCACAAGATCCCCGTCACCCACGTTTATACAATCACCTCCTGGCCCCAAGTCGCTGTAACTTTGCAGGAGGGTAACCTGGGTTCTGAGATTGCTTGGTTCATTGGGCAGGATGGGCTTGTCATGCTCACTCGTAATTGTTGGAAACCCCGCCACTGATTTTGATTGACGAGCCTGTACTGGGTGACGTGGGACTGAGCGATGATATGAAGCAGGTCTCTGATGTTTATGCACAGTGATAGGTTGTTTCAAGAACGCGTCATTGAACACTTCGTTCCTCAGCTTTTTGTTAACCATTGTCGCCCCCCAGCTATTTGCGTGTCGGTCCTCTAATGAAGGCCGAATGGTGTTATGAGTGTCATGGTCGGTTGCTGGCGAGGAAATATCACTCATGTGGTGCTGTATCATAGCTGCGGACGCGCTTCTTGGCCGCTCTTTGATCCCTGAGACCATAGAAGGATGGAGCAAGCTTCTAGGTAAGATATGCTGATTATCCACGAATGTGACGGTAGGAACAGGAATGTGTCCTGACTGAAGAGACTGGCTGACAATTCTTCGGCGATTCTCATCATAGCCGTTGGATGATGGACGAACCCTAGTTTTAATGTTCCCATCGGTGCCATTTGACCGAATATCAGATTCACCCAGCGACTTTTCAGCTCCAAAACTCCCGTCTTTTCTTACCGTAGACCTTCGACGCGGTTGCTTCTGATATGTGACATTCAGAACACCGATATACCTAGAAACCCGATTAGCAATATATTCTCACCATAACCACCAAGTACTAGCTGAGGATAGCCTTGATAAAATCAATAGAAAATTGTATGCTTTTACAGACCTTGGCAAGAAAGGCAAAAGATCGCGATGATGTTGTTCTATTTTCTCATAAAACTCATTTTCTCGGTTATTAAGCTGCTTGCAAACGGCTCTCTTAGAGAATCTCCAAATAGTCGTGTGACCCCCAACCTGATGTTTGTACGGTATCAACTCAATAGCCTCAAGAGGGACCCTAGGCTTAAGCTGATGCTCGTGTAGCAAATCTTCGTAATATTGAGAGACTGGCTGCGAGGCCATTCCGGGTATATCACACGGCTTCTTTTCAATCCCAGTTTCATTTAAAACAGCATCTTCTTCACCTCCTTTGTTAGGTAAGTCCCGGGCACGCAGTATGCCGTCTTTTATATCTTTGGGAATGTCTTCATGAACTACATCAGTCAGACCTCCACCTTCAACTTCTGGCTCATCTGCTTTCACAAGCCACGGGTGAAAGTCCTTCTTGGTAGAAGAACGAGGCCGAGGGTGCTGTGGCTCGACCTTCTCAATGACGCAAGGTCTTTCTCCCGCAGAATCCTCTAGACTCTGATGTGGTAGAAACACTGCAGACGATATTTTCTCCTCGGAAGATTCCTCGCCTTCCTCAATAGCCTCCTCGATCGCTGAAACACGACTTACTGACTCTTTGGAACTATGCGTATCGATTTCCCCAAACATCGCTACTTCCTTGCTTCCAATATGCGACCCATTGGCAACTTCCGATGATGGCATATATTGTTTAGTGTGGGTCTGAAGTTTGCTAGCCTCAGTGGCTATCGGTTCATTCTTCCGAAGACTGAAATAGTCACCTTTTGCACGTTGGGTTAGAGCATTAGTGGTGTGCGTGATAGATGGAAAAAGTTTAATACCTGATGAAGATCGTATGCCTTCAACTTCGACGGACTGGTGGGGTGAGCTCAACGCCCTAGAAGGTTGGTTGAGCGAAGTGCGTATATGCGGCTGTCCTTCCGTCCGTAGCCCTTTGGATGGCGATTGTTTTTCCTGCTGTGAGGTAGGCTTCAATTCCTTTCGTTTGACTTTATCGACAGGAAGGCCCTCCTTGAAGACTCCAAGGCTGTGACTTGCCTTGCGGCTTCTTGTTGGTTCTACTCCAGCCAGTACCTCGGCAATGGACTTCTCGACTTGCCCATCCTGGTGTCCAGCAACATCTTCCGTTCCAATAGACCATGCTTTTTCCAAGCCCATTGATACTGTCCGCTCCGTCCTCCATGCCCGATACTCAGCACGCGAATCGGAATTGGCCACCCAGTCATTGTCACGGGAGAAAACGCTATCGCGATAGTTGTACGTAGTGTCCCTAGCATTATCCAGAGGTAATTCGGTAATATTGATCTGATGTACGCGGGCTTCTTTCTCCGTGCGCTCCAGGGACCTCCCTCTCGCGCGGGGCATACGAGAGGAGGCCGATAAATCTTTAATTGCTGGGATCGTTTCTATAACTCCAGGCATAGTGGCAGAGTCGGGGGCTGCAGTGTTAACCACAGAGTTTGACGATGAGTATAAGGAAGGGGACGATACGGCTCGGGTAGGATCAATTCGTCTCTGAGAGCTAGTCGGTGGCGATGGAACTTCTGAGCAATGGGCTAGGGCCTCATGGCGCGTCTCGGGTAAGGTCAACTCTTGGGAATCGTTAGGCACATGGCTAGATTGGTTCGGTCGGGAGGAGTGGTCATTTGGTTGTGTGGACCTATGGTGATCGGGCTGGCGCTGATCTGCCTGAGGTACGGCGGAAGAGGGAATCCCACGCGCAGAAGCAAGAGCTTGGGTTAGCAAAGAAGGTCCATTGGATCTGGGGACAGCCAGCGGCGGCCGTGGTCTTTTATTAACATGGTCCCCATGACCGGCGGCGGCAGTAGCGGACGATGGAGAGGTAGAGGACAAGACAAGCACGCCAGTGGAGTCTGGTGAAGGGGTAGAGACGATGGCAGTAGGGCGTGCATGGTCAAGACTTGCTGGCGAACCAGTCAGAGCTGTGAAAGAGGAAGGTTGTTCGTCAATGGTTGTCGTAGTACCAGTGGTTACGGCAGCCGAGGTGGCAGAGACGCTAGGATGAGAGACTGGCGTGACTGACAGGGACTCGTTCACCCGTGCAGCGTGTGCGGCATTTTCGGGCTGACAAGAAGGGTCGGACATGAGGTATACATCTGGGGGGGAAGGATGGCCTTCTCGGGTTGGGTCAGATTGGTTGGGAGAAATGTCAAAGACGAGGGTGGGAAAAGTACGGTCGAGGTTATGAGGTGAATGCATGGGGGTGTAGTGCACAGCAGGTAAGTAAGTCTCTAGGATTGGAGAGGGGTGGCGTTCAGTGTTCATTGTATAGTGCAATTGTGGTGGAGACTACCTTCTGTGCTACGGGTACGATCCTCCCGTCGTCATACCTACCTGTCTACCTATTATACCTGGAGGTACTAAGCTGGTGGTACAGAACCAGCACTAGGTAGGCTACCTGCTAAGTAGTACCTACATAGTAGGCACCCACAGCTATCTTAGGTGCCCAAGCTGGCCCGCATCCCCTCACTGGCCAGGTGTGTGATACAATGTGGGTACAAGATATTTAGCAGGCCTCGTACAGTAGAGTAGGAACAAGGTACAGTACTACCTACCTAATACTACTATATCAGAGCCACAAATGCAGGTTGCAATTGCTCTGCACTCTTTTGAGGTTCGTTCCCGTGGCACTGGCTTGATCGGTCGGTGCAACTCGTGTACCATTCCAGGCCTGGTACTGGCAGGCATAACGTCCGCCCAAATGGAACGCCAATGCGGTTGGAACCAGAGTTGAACTGCCGCGCTTCCACGTGCTATCTAGTGTTGGGTATATTCATTGCTCGCCAAGGCTTTCTAGATAGGTCGAGCGACCTAAGTGCTGTAAGTGTACTTAAGAGGTTTATCTTACCGCTATTGCCAACCACTCCTATAATCTAGAATCTAATATTTACCTAGATACGTGACGAAACTCGATCAATGTCTAATATTGTCCAAATCTCCTATAGATATGAACAAAACATTTCGTACACTAGCGTATCCAATACTTGGACAAAATAAAGAGTGTCTTTGTTATCGTCACCTCAATGTGGGGACTAGATAGCATCTGTATACTTACCTATATCTAACTATCTCTACCATACAACTGTACTATCTAGCTCATAATACTAGACCCTCTTCATGTGTGCTTCTTATCAAATATTTATCTAGCCTCCTCGTAATGATGCAATCATTGTCAGGTGTCTCGTGCTCGAAGTGAATCCTTTCCTGACCGCTCCTACTGAGCCTATCTACTAGGTATGTTTTCATGTTATTTAGTGACGGCCCACGTTTCGTTCTTTCGTCTTTCATAGGCCATTTGCTGTCCCTGAATATGACACCTCGGCCTCATTTCCAGGGCAAATCCAAGGTCAACCCGCACAGGACTATTACTACAATATCTCCTTCTGATGCTTACCTACAGCTAATAGAGAGTGGCAGGCTGCGTGTGTATACCCACTCAACGATGCTTCCGGGCGGAACCTGACAAAGTCGCTAAACTGGTCATACGGAGTCGTATTCAGGTACCCAAACAGGTACCCGAAATCTTACGACGCCACTCACCGCTCCCGTTAGCATTCCACTTGACAAGCAGTTATATGTTGGTTTCGATAACAAAGCTACACATTGTCTCTGATAGAGTCCGGCAAACATTGCACCGCAAATAAAGATTAACCGCTGTATGCGCCAACGGATATTCTGGACAACCAGCAGACTCATTTCAACCAGGGCTGGTTCACAGAACGGAGCGTCTCACACCCATCCGTGGATCAACCGGGCCAACATCTGTCGATCAAGGGCTCTTTTCACGGAAGTATTAGTACAAAGGAACAATTCGCATTGTCAACTTTCTACTTTCGAATAAGACGCATCATGTAGGTCAACCAGAGTCTTGGCTAGATATACAAACCACCAAAAGTGTTTCTCGTCCAATCATTTAGCAACGTGATGTTTAAAATCAATAGCCTTCAACCAGACAACTCACTGATTTGAGATGCGCTATCACATGCATTGACTCTTTTTCGCGGATAATAGTATCTCCAGAGACAAGTGCTTGTAGGTAATGGATTGCCCATAAGACACTCGGTAATCAATTATCGCTATACAAGTATCTACCTTTCATTATCAAACAAAAAATGCTATAGTCTGGTATAGGGTATATCGTGCAATATGAAGCAGATATTATTGCTTACACGTGGCATACCCTCTTGATTCACACTGGCGAAGTGAACCGTGTCCGATTTTCTATCAGAATCCTGGGCAATCGGGACTGGATTTAGTTACCATATGTAATCTTCTAGGTTCTTCGTCCTTGCTTAACGCATAGTCTAGCTCAGACACCTGTTCCCTTGCTGTGGTTGGACCAGATAAAGATTGCTATTCTCATCGTGGTGCTCTCGTTCTGTTCTCACGCATCGTTATGCCAGATAAGACTCCTCTCCTACGGGTAGTGACGCCGCTTTCGGCGACGTCTTATCCTCCTAATCGTAGTCATCCATCTAGAGGGGTCATTTCATGCGATCACTGACTATGTGGGAGTTTAGTAAGCAACTTTCCAAGAGATATCAATCGAAGCCTTCGCTCATAATGGTTCAGATTTATCCCCATTCCTATTAATAAATATAAATAAATAATAGGTATGGTTATTGCCTAACGGGAAGCTTAAAACCATTTGGCTATGGTCCTGTCGACCAAGCCTATAGATAGTATTAGCCATAATGGGATGACACTTCGATAAGAGTAGATATCCAGACTGGGCACTATATTAAAATCGTTCTTCTGCTATCTAGTTACTAGCTGTCAGTAGGTTTCTAGTCAAGAGAGAACACATAGCGCAACGATACGAAACCATTGGTGCTCATGCCTCACTCTAGGTCGTACACACTATCTCATATTGAGTTATCTCATGTGCCAAGATCAGTGATGAACCAGGTATTTTAAGCGGCTTTCGTAACCATCTTGCACGGACCACCACTCGTTGTGTAAGCTCTCTGCTGGACACCAAAGTGCCTGTAGTACTCGACAAGTTTAATATCTACTGATAATGGACCGAGACGGTATATTTCAATATGACATGGTATGTTCGTTGGTGGGACATGTCTGAGAATTTGTACCTCTCCCCGCATCCGACTTGGGAGTTGCATAGGCTGGGGTTGCGGATCGAGGTAAGTGGGCGATCTTCCGTGCCACTGCAGGAGGAACAGTCCACCCTATCCATGTATATATAGTACCGAGATGTACAATGTAGAATCTTACTAAGCGGATCTATATAGTGGGAAATGTATCAACTTAGCGCATGATGTAAGAGAGACTGTCTAGGCGGTATAGAGATAATAGAATACATAGCTGACACTGACTTATTCGCCAGGCGCGTAATGATAGACAGAGTGAGAAAATGTGAACGTGGGCGAAGTACAGACTTTTGCGACATCATGATGACAGTTTGGGCCATTGTTGTGGAATAAACAGTTTCGGAGGCTCAAGGGTAATACCTTTAACATTGGCTGAGCTGACACTAAAATGACGGGCTTTACTAGCAATGAAGCAGATATAGTTTAGCGCATAATCCCACTCCTAGGGCTTACATGCGACCTTGTAGGGACCCTACCTAAAACCCATTTTCAGGTTGAACGGAAGCAGAAAGACGACGGCAGAAGAGAATGCTGCTGGTCAGGCGATGACGCTGACGACAGATTTAACCTCAATAAGTTGGTATGTATCCCGGGAACAACAATAATCGGTAGCAATAGGCACGAGATAACTAGATATATACCTAAGAACGTAATGAGGACAGATATATGTACTTAGGTATAAACATTTTAATTCCTAGCTAGATAGGTAGCTGCTTAAGATAAATATATTATACCTAGGTAAGGAGTAAAGACTGTAGATAGTGAGGGAGCAGCAACCTGGACCTGTGATGTTTCACTTGGGTGGGCTCCATCAGCCTAATTGTTTGGCTTACTTGTAGGTAGGCAGGCTTTAGTAGGTAGACACCTCCCATATGTGTTTGTTTGTCGTACACGCTGCGGCCATTCTTCATTCCTTAACCCTGCCGCATTCTAGATTCAACAATTAATACCATTGGCAGCTTCTCATCTAACATTCAACGGCATTCCTCTAATAAATCTGGTGGCCGAAGCTGCTGCCACTTTAGATCATTTCATGTATTCCACTCCCTCTCTCTTTCCTTTTCACCACTTACAATTTTCTTCCCACAATTTACCTTTACCTTGTACAGCTCTTCTTTTACACTTCTATACTCGGGCTGACAGCGCTTGATCCCTTAACACAACCCAACGCCAGTACCGACTCCTGGGACCATTTCATCAACTTTTATTATTCTCTATCTGTTTCTAGTGTCAAAGTATTATTGTCGGCCATTTGTGTCGCCTATATCTAGAGCTCAATCATAGTAGTCTTATAAAATTCAGAACACGATACCTACACATACCACACCCACACCCACACTACACTTGCAGTGCATCCGCAAGTACCAGTGGATTCGTACCCAAGTCGACCTCGAGCGAGTCCCTTCTAGTTTCTAGTCTAACAACGATAGATCGCGCCAGCGTGTGCAGCATACAAACATCATTTCCTCTAAGAACCCACTCCAGCTATTGTCGGCTCTTTGTGTTACTACCGATCCTTGAGGGGGGTCATTCCGTCCGTCCCCGGTAAGGTTGGAATCTGAAATGCAAAGCACCAGCCGCGCACTGTCCCCGCCAACATCAACACCAGTACAGCTACCATCATGCGCCGCGCATCCCCAGCCTTGGCCGACCCTGCTCGGAACATCGAAGAGTCTGTCGGCTCCCCCGATCCCGCAACCCCAGAGCCTGATCTCGATCTCGATATGACTCTGTCCACGGATGAGGAGGAACGCCGAATACACACGCCGCCTCTGCCACCTCCCCACATTGCTGCGCGCTTTCATCGCCCAACACAAGGCCGTCGAAAGGACTCCGCCGCTTCGTCACGCAGGAACTCGATAGCCTCTGCCCAGTCTCGTTCCTCCCATGGTTTTTCTCGCCATGGCGGTCCTCAGAGCAGATTCATTGCCCAGCAGATTCGCCGTGCCTCCATCCTCGAAGATCGCAAAGCGCGTCTGGCTGACCGAGCTGCCCATGCTGAGAAGGTGCGTCTGAGGGCCGCTATGGCGAAAGCTGCCCAGCAGAAGAGTTCCAACTCCGAGGCCCGCGCCTTGGCTGCGGCCCAAGCACGAGAGAAGAACCTGGCCGAAATTGTTGCAGCCTGTGCTGAAGAAGTCAAACGTGCCAAGGCGATTGCGGAGAGCATGAAAGAGAAGCGGGAGCAAGAGATACGTAAACTGAAGTTACAGATGGAAGAGCGTTTTGCCGATGTTGAGAGGAGGCGTGAAGAGCTACGGAATCGCCAAGCCACACGCCGCTCACGGGCTCATAGCACTACCACTCGAAAATCGGTTGGAGACTCAACTGCGTCGGAAGGTGACGAGCAAGAATCACCAGGCCTAAAGGAGGAGTCTGCGATGAGCGATGATGTTGCAGCTTCTAAGATACAATGGTGGTGGAGAGGGCTACTGCGGAGAAAAGCAGTGCAAGATTTCTCAGGAATTGGCTTAAATATCGATGGAGTTAGAGAGACCTCGTTTGATACAGTAGTAGAGCTTCTTGGTCAGGAGCAAGTGCTCCTGGTAACAGCCAGAGTACTTCGAATATGCGGTTTGAGCGAGGGTGAGGCTAGATCTATCGCCGAGATGACTGCCGTTCGGACTTTTCTTAGCGCCTTTCTCATTCTTGGACATCCCACGCAAGTCCTCAGCAATAGGGACCATAAGGGGGAACAGGAGCAGGTTGGATCTTCTCAAGGGCAACCCATTCCTCGCGATGATCTAGCTAATCCGCAATTACAGGATCTTGTCGCAAAGGCCCGAGATTTGTTGATATCTTTCGAGAATATCCTTTCTCGATTGACCTCATCTAACAATTATACTCCGCCACCTACCTTGCAAGATGCTTTGTCAGAGGTTTATGCCACTTTCCACAACGCATTCATTGCTTGGAAAGCACGGGATTCTAACGCTCTAGTCGAGGTAATGATCTTGCAGTTTGTGGAGCTCGATGCGATACTTCAGACTGTCAAAGACCGTACCGAGGAGGCCGTCACCGAGTCTTATTGTCAGAGTATCAGGGATAATCAGCTAATGCTCATGGTGCGAATCAAAAAGCTCACAGGTGCCCAGGAAGGGAAGAAGCGCATATTTGAGGCAGTGGCGCAAGCCAGGAAGGCTAGAGCCGCGAAGAAACCCGCTGGGGACACCAAGCCACGAGTTGCCGAACACTCGTTAAGTGCTGAAGGGTCTTCAATGGTCGACCATGCTATGGCAGATCATGTTATTTCATCCCAACTCCAGACACTAACTCCACCGCCGACTCCCTCCAGCAAGCAAGAATCAAAACAACCCATATTCCACCTAAACTATCCCCCTATTCTACCAGACAATAGAGTCATCGTTCACGAGCTAGCAATCAACCGGGAATATCGTATCGAATTCGAACATTTCCAAGAGCAGCACAAGTCACGGATAGAACCACTCTTCAAGGATCTCCGCTCAGGCCCGAGAAGTGAAGAGACAGAATTCCATTATCTCGTTGTCATGTCTAACTATATAAAAGGTAGACTACAGCACCTTGTCAAGCCTAGTTCGACAATACACACCTTTATCGGCGAGATGCTCGATACTGAGGTAGCTGGGCGCCAATTCCAAGCGGGTAGTTTTTCATATGAAAAATTCTTTTCGTCAATGGGCTCACTTCTCCCTAAGCTTTGTGCCCCAGTGCGTGATGACGAGGTCAAAGATCTAGTGAACAACAAACTTGGCCAGGGTCCCATTGTTGATCGTTTCGAGGCACTCATCTCCTTTATTGATGTTATGCTTTACGACTATGCCAACTATATGCTACAAGTGGCAGCCCCCAACCTCGTTGGGCATTCTTCTCCGTATGAAGCGAAGAAGTTTGCGGAAGATCTAGATAGCGGCGTGATCACGCTAGCCCGTGCAGAGGCTTCATGGCGGGACGCCCGAAATAAAGTGCATACAGAGGCCATACGGCGTGATCCAGAGGGCATCAACCACCCAAAGTCACGGCCGACCCCCGACAAGATCTACTGGCAAATGCTTGTAGACCAATTTACACAGCCTTCGCCATCGGCTGATACGTTACCAGAGCCCCTCGCTCTTGATGCGAAGCGCCGGGTGCGCCTCGGCCGTCAAACACTTCGCATCATCACCGCAGGTGCCATCCTCTTGCAGTGCAAAAACATGTTGAAACGCGACGTTCGGGCCCCTTGGAAAACAGAGGCCGGCCGAGTATTCACACTCCTCGAGTCAATGGATGACGATAGTAAGCCTATGAACCAATCGACGGCGGTCCATGGAATTATGGCAGCTCTCGAAGCCGGACGCTCCATGCCAACAGCCACAAAGAAGCATCTGCAGGCTCTCGTGACGAAGGTTCTTGAAGCCTACATGGACGCCAAGGGGAATAACACGGAACCTAGGGAGCCGGTCATGAGGCTCCTGCTTACCCGCATCAGGGGGCATATACTCGCCAGACTCCAAGCGGGCTCTGCAAGCGAGAAGATCAAGGCCACAAGTACGGCCGGGGAGAAGCTAGCGGGGCTAGGATTACCCGAATTTGTTGAAAGAGTGCGAGAGATGATTGACGAGATCAGTCGTCTTGGGACTGTTGATCGAGATACTCATGGAATTTGGTGGGAAGCGGTTTCTGCCAAAGTAGACGAGGAAGAGGCTGCTGCGAAGGCAGCAACGGCATAAGATTGCATTTGCATTCGCATTCAAAGGTGACGGAATAGTCACACTATCGCATCAATAGGTGTGCATTTTTGGGGGATAACTTTGCATGGATCTTTATTTGCACATTTGGCTCTGGGTTGGGTTAAGGAATTGGCGTTAAAGGAAAGGGCATGAAATACTCGGCCTTGTTGATAATGGGGAGGGCTTCGGATATCTCGAGATTGCCAATTTCGCTATGGGTATGGGCTGGGAGGACGAACATTCATATGCATTACTAGGTAACCCACAGCTAGCTCATATCATCTAGTATCAAGGTATCAAGCTAGCGGTGCTCGAAGCGGTGCTTTGCTTATAAGAAGAAACGATTTTTAAGGAAAGAAGCATGATTCTAATCATTCCCGGCTTACAAACGTGTTGATAAATACACCATGATAATTGCCTATCATAGAACAGTATATTTATTCTGTACCCGCCTAGGCCCTGGGGTAGGTAGTACCTACCTACATATGTAGGTACTTACGGCACTGTAGGTAGGTAGTACATGGGTACTGTAGTCTTAGCTGATCTAAAGAGCAGCACGTGATTTCGCGGGGCGGATGTCAAGTATGAACGTAACCCAACGCGTCTCGTTGCCTGAGCACTCCATAATGCGTACAGAATACCTCTCTTTAAATACATAGCTACCCACCAGCGAATCCATCTTCCTTAGACTAGGGGTTTCTTAGTCTAGCCAGATTAAGGGCATTCGAGAGCTGAAATGAAACACTCGGAATGTGACTTTTACTACTTTTATTCAGTACAAAGACCACAGCACTAATACCTAAGCTCGAGATCATCTACCTACTTCTATAGCCCAGGTAGACTTTCACCGTCTTGAGCTTATGTCGCTCCAACCGCACTGAATCGAGTTAGCCCATACCTAGGTTCGTTCTTATTAAAATAAGTACAGGATGCCACCATCGCAATCATCAGCGTTAACAGGTATGCTCTTCTCCTGCTCTTATAACTAGACCCATGTTCTAGCTCATCTACCCAGATATATATAATCTAACATGGCGCCAGGTGCCGACACGATTCGCATCCTCGTCGCCACCGATAACCATGTGGGCTACGAGGAGCGCGATCCTATCCGAAAGGATGACAGTTGGAAAACATTCGATGAGATCATGAACTTGGCACGGACAGAGGATGTAGGTACCTAGTCTCTCTCTATATGTATATAGCCCGTGCTTAACAGACATACCAGGTGGACATGGTCTTGCTTGCGGGCGACCTCTTCCATGACAACAAACCCTCAAGGCTGTCCATGTACCATGTGATGCGGTCACTCCGGAAGAACTGCTACGGTATGAAGCCATGCGAGCTTCAGTTTCTCAGCGATGCCAACGAGGTGTTTGCGAGTGCCTTTGGCCACGTCAACTACGAGGATCCGGATATCAACGTTTCCATCCCCGTCTTCTCCATCCATGGCAATCACGATGATCCCAGCGGACAGGGCAACTTCTGCTCGCTCGATCTCCTTCAGGTCGCCGGCTTCCTGAACTACTATGGCCTCACTCCTAAGGTGGACGAGATCAACGTGAAGCCCGTGCTGCTCCAGAAAGGTCAGACTAAGCTGGCGCTCTTTGGACTCAGTAATGTACGCGATGAACGAATGTTCCGGAATTTTCGCGATCACAAAGTGAAATGGTTCCGACCGAATCAGCAGTCAGCAGATTGGTTTAACCTACTTGCCGTTCACCAGAACCACCATGCCCATACTGCCACTAGTTATCTGCCTGAGAACATGCTGCCTGAGTGGCTCGATCTAGTCATCTGGGGCCACGAGCACGAATGCCTCATCGATCCCCGACATAATCCCGAAACAGGCTTTCACGTTATGCAACCCGGCTCATCCGTCGCTACGTCCCTCGTGCCGGGTGAGGCCGTCGCGAAACATGTGGCCGTGGTGAGCGTTACAGGTAGAGACTTCACAGTTGAGAAGCATCGCTTGAAGAGCGTACGCCCTTTTGTCACAGCCGAGGTTGTTCTAGCCACCGATAAGAGGTTCAGTGGTCTAGAAAAAAAGAAAGATAACCGGCCAGAGCTGACTCGGAGACTGACGAAAATCGTAGAGGAGATGATCGAAGAAGCTAATGTGGAGTGGGAGTCCCTACAGGATGATGATGTGAGTGACAGCGAACGGCCTAGGCCCTTAATTCGCCTCAAGGTAGAATACACGGCACCAGAAGGAGGCCACTACGATATTGAGAATCCACAGCGCTTCTCTAACCGGTTCTCGGACAAAGTCGCCAACACGAACGACGTCGTGCATTTCTACCGGAAGAAGACGGTGCAGAGTATGTGGCTCGCTCTTTTCCCCTTTCGTCTACTACTAGATCATGCTAACTTGGAAATAGAACGTACCACAGCCGCCAATGCATTGTCTGAAGAGGTCGTCGCCAGTCTAGCCGAGATGGATAGCGTCAAAGTTGGAAAACTTGTTGAGGAGTATTTAAAGGCCCAGTCTCTTAAGATACTTCCCCAAGCACCATTTGGTGACGCAGTCACTCAATTTGTCGACAAGGACGACAAGCATGCTATGGAACAGTTTGTTAGCGAATCTTTATCCGGCCAAGTTAAACAAATGTTGTCGTTAGATGATGATGATGATCTTGACAGCGCAATGGAGAGGATCAAGCAGAAACTCGAGCGTCAGTTTGCTGCCGGCCAACTGAAACGGGGTCCAAGACTTGCATACAAACCAAAGCCAGATGAATGGGATTCGGACCTTGAAGGCCACTGGGAAGACCAGCCTGAGGCAATTAGTCGTGCTCCAGTGGCACAAGAAACATCGCGGCCTACGCCACCCCGGGCCCGAGGACGAAAGCCCACACATACAGGCTTTATTGATGACGAGGACGAGGAGATGAGTGATGTCGTAGAAGACAACGAGGAAGCTCCAGCACCGAAAACGAAGGGACGTCCCAAAGCAGCGACCACACGAGCTAAGGCTGCGCCAAAGGCTACAGCCAAGAAGGCACCTGCAAGGGGCGCTCGCGGTCATAAACAAATTAGTAACGAAGAGGACGAAAACGAGGACGTATTCATGGATGATGATCAATATGACCCGCCTGCGCCACCACGAAAGCGAACTACAGCAACCAAGACGACCGCTGCGCGATCACAGCCAGCACGATCTCAAACGTCGGCACGCGCGAACGCTTCCGGTTCTTCGCTAAAGACCCGACAGACCAAGTTGAATTTCTCGCAAAAGGCGACCCAACAAGAGCCAATGGAAATCAGTGATGACGAGATTTCCGATCCTTTCGAGGCAGCCCCGGCCACGAGAGCCAAACGGCGTTAGTTATTGCGCTATTAAGAAGATATCGGTTTTTACCTTCCTTGTCGCTGGCGGCTAATATTATGGAGTGTCATAGCTCTCGCCATGAGTTAATACGAAGATGGCATTGGTGATCGTGAGACGAAGATAGTATTGAGGCTAGCGGCGTTATGTGTATATTCGGCAGACTTGCTATTTATTAAGTGCGTGAGGGGCGACACGCGAGGTCGGAAGTTTGAGGACAGTTACACCTGGCATGTTGCTATAGACAAAGTAGATGTAGTCTCCCAACAGGGATTCCAGCACATAATTGAGCACAATATTGTCCTCTGTTATCTCGTACCCTCTCAATACTATGGATTCCTAATTTCGCCATCTTTCTCTTGGGACCAATTCACGAGGCGGAGACAACCACATAGGATTTCTTGCATTACATTTGTCTTCACGTCTATGCCTTGAATGTCTATCTTGAAGTGACAGCAGGCTTAGTTTGACGATAATGGTTCTCTATACAAACTACCCATGCAATAATTATCATAGGCAGCGTCTAGGTTCAGACAGACACGGCCACACGTCAATATACCTTCATCCGATAAGATTGGTTATCCTGATAGTAGGTTGAAAGTGGTACGTTGTGGATCAAACATGTTGAAGAATTTGTCCATCATAACTGCTACTCTAATATTTCTACGCCGGGGAGCATAGAGAAATAATATATACACCTTTTCGTCATTTGCTCGAAAGAGGTATTAAACTCGAGCTCGACATACTACTTAAGACAAGATGCTTGTTTTCTTCTATACTTGCTCTTCCCCTATTCTAAAAATCACTCAAGCTTTGGAGATCGGTGAAGGGCGCATATATCACCGAGCGGTGTCGTCTTGGTTAATGCAGGAATCAACTCTATGTTCTGTCCTCCATCCACCAGCCTGCCAGTTTTCCATGGAAATCTCGCGGCCAGTTACGTCGTCTCGTCGTGAGGCGCAGGCACACGCATAGCGGCTAGGCTCGTCCATATGTCGTACTTTTTTCTCTTCCGCTGCTGACCCTTTGCCGTAAATTTATGCGCAATGAGATTTCGATGACTCGTTCCTCCTGAATTCCAATTCGCGGACAGGATCAAGGCTCGTTACGGTGTGGAAAGATAGAGCTATTACTGACATGGAAATGAAGCACACGACACCCGGAAACTCTATCATGTTCCTGCCGAAGTCTCGATGTAGATAGCCATGGATGACCTTGAACTCGCAGAAAGCCACGAGGATCATCCCTATACGTGTTCTCACTCTTAATTCTTCGTCATCGGTTCTCCGCCATCTATAATTCTTCAATGCTACCTTATTTGTGAGAGATATATGATTCCCTATCGAATAATAATGCATGTATATACCAGCTAGATCACTGCGTATCCATTGAGCTAATTCCTAAGGCAGCTTTCTCGACAACTCAGTCATCCTCGTCCAGCATATACTATCCACATGAAACCGAACCGTCCCTCGTTGAACGGGTATAGCCAAGGCGTATCTATCCACGGCTCGAAAAGCCCCTATTCCCCGCCCGGCGAGATCCAAGACAATGCGAGCCTTCTACCCCCTCCTCCTCTTCACTCTAGTTACGAACGCGGCGCCGGCAGTGGTTACAGAGATAGTAACAGAGATAGCACAGGCAACGCCGGAACCGAGGGTCGGTGTACAAGCACAAGCAGCCCCCCAGAATAACCACAATAATCACAACAACAACAACCACAATAACAACAGCAACAACAGCAAAAACACCAAGGCAGAGCACAAGGAGTCCGCCCAGAAATCCAAGCCGGCGGCAGCGGCGAAGGAGGAGAAGTACTTCCACGAGCCCGGCTGGGACGCGGAGAGCGGGCACTACGACGCGCGGTACTTCCGGGGCAAGGTGGCGTACGCGCAGCACGGGCCTGCGCTGCGGCGGCTGGTGCGGGCGTACCTGGCGACGGCGGCGGGGCTCGGGGCCGAGACGTGGCTGGCGCACGGCACGCTGCTGGGCTGGTGGTGGAACGGGCGCGTGATGCCGTGGGACTACGACCTCGACGTCCAGGTCAGCGCCGCCACGCTCGCCTTCCTCGCCGACCGGTACAACCAGAGCTCGCACGAGTACGAGTACGAGGCCGAGGAGGGCGAGGTCGTTGTTACTGTGTTGGATACTGCTGAGAGTCAGATCGAGACTGAGAGTAAGTCTGAGGCGGGGGGGGAGTGGTGGTGGGAAAAACACGAATAGTAATATCGCTAGAGATAATGACGGCGGTCGTGATGGTGGTGATGGCGATGGTGGTGGTGGTAGTATTGATGATACTAGAGAAAGGGAAAGGGAAAGGGGGAATGAGGTCGCAAAGGTGAAAAAGACGTACCTCCTCGACGTCAACCCGCACCACGCGGCACTAACCAAAGGCAACGGCGCCAACGTCATCGACGCGCGCTGGATCGACAC
>JAPESX010000037.1:0-35493 GCA_029590615.1 Nemania bipapillata | reverse complement strand
AGTGTCCTCTCTGGTTTGCCTAGGGCGTGTATATATGCATATATATATACGAGGAGGTTGTATGCTTGAATTTAGTGAGTCTCGACCCTTGAGCTAGGCATCTATATAGATAGAGCCTATTTAGGTTGCTGCAGTCGTATAGTTTCCCAAACTACATAGGTTCACTTTCATTAAAGCTGATGGGAAATGAGCTGGTTTTTATATCATTTGTATGTAGACAATCTATGCAAATATTATTCGAAATCTTTTATATTGTAAAGTGTATGAACAGCTATGATAGCTCGAACTGGAGGGGATGTCCCCTCGTTCCGTTAGTTGACGTCGGTTGTACGCTATTCCTCTATTGTATTAGACTGATATATATCGGTATATCCTCGGCAGGTGATAAACAAGATAGAAACCCATAAATCGATGCCCCCACATTAATAGAGGCTTCGTTGATATCAAGCCACACCTATTCAAGCCACACGCTGGCGAGACCCAGGCAAAAAAGCGCCCACCAAAACGCACAAATCGCATCTCCACCACCACGACCACGAAAATTCCTGAAGCTGAAGTTCGCTCGCTGCGTTTCCACATCGACAAGCCCAGTTTCGCCCTCAGCCCGCACAACACCATAATCTCGAGAGAAACCGCCAACATGGCTTCGGCTCAAACAGTTCGTACGTATACACTCGAATCTCAAGAAGCTATTATGTCGAGACCAAGACAAGAAAATACCGATAACCGTGATGAAGAATGTATTTGCTAACCATGCGCATTTGTAGAGTGCTTCGGCGTACGACCTCCCACTCTTTTAATTCTCCAAACCACCCTCCGAAACTTGGACGTGATGTGATATGGTAGCAGCAGAGATGCTAACGGAAATTCGCGATGCAGAAGAAGAAGTCTGCCACAGCAGTTGCGGTATGGCCAAACACAAGTCTCAGGCGATAGACAGAAATACTGATAATATACGACAGGCCTGCAAGGCTGGTTCCGGTCTGATCAAGGTCAACGGTACATCGAACCCAGACGACTCGCCCACGAATTGACCTCAGTTCTAATGCTTTGCGCTTCCAGGAAAGCCCCTCAGCCTCGTCGAGCCCGCCGTCCTCCGCTTCAAGGTCTACGAGCCCCTACTAGTTATCGGCCTCGATAAGTTCGCCAACGTCGACATTCGCGTTCGCGTAACCGGTGGTGGTCAGACCAGCCAGGTTTACGCCGTCCGACAGGCCATCAGCAAGGTAAATAAATACGACATGCTTGACATGATCCTCGCCAACTCAAATACCTGCACCACGAGAGAATACGAACTAACCAACACAAACTAGGCCCTGATCGCCTACTACCAGAAATACGTCGATGAGCACAGCAAGAACCTGCTGAAGCAGGCCCTAGTCCAGTTCGACCGTACCCTCCTAGTCGCCGATAACCGACGATGTGAACCCAAGAAGTTCGGTGGTCCGGGTGCCCGTGCCCGGTACCAGAAGTCTTACCGTTAAAGCAGAAGCGCCAGGCTACGTTTTACTTTTGCGGTTGTGGCTGTGGAGGGGGAGCGGATGCAGGGGAGCGGACCAGTTCCTTGGTACGGAGAAGCACGGCATGCGAACGATGGGTCACGTCAATCCATGCGGGGCTGGTTTTGTCTTCCTTGTCTCTCCTGGTTCTTCGTGAGCTCGGAACGGCGGCAATGGTCGGACTGAGGGAGTTATAAAAGGAAATCCGGCAAGGCTATTGGTCCCAAATGCCTTTCCTATGGTCATTGCATTTACATGGCAGGGAAATTCTGTCTGGTTGTAAAGGGATTAGGCGAATGAAACGACACAAATTCTGAACAAAAAGAACGATCCAGGCCCCAGTAGAGAATGCTCTTGTGCATCATGTTGTGTGCGACCTGAATTAGGCATGCTCATAGGATTTGTAAACATGGACCACGAAACCACGACCCAGATCCAGCTCGAGGAATTCCACCTGTAAAATGACTTCTGAGTGAGAGGGACAGGCTTGGTTGACTTGGAGACTTTAACTCCGATGCAACCCCAATTCAGCTCAACTCAACGACTTCAATGCTACGGCACCAAATCCACCCCTAAGTTCTACCTATGCAAAGAAACGGGAAAATGTAAATGTGTCGAAGGAATACACCTCTTCGCACCCATCTCTATCCCTAGGATTCTTTTGATTTTATTCGTTCTGCATCCGAAACTAATTATTCCATTAATCCCGAGACTAAAGAGAAACAAAGTCCCCTCTCCTAAACCCCTCTCTTGTCTCCTGCCTCTGCTTACTCCGCTAATGCACTATTAATGATAGAGTACTATACAGGCTTGACATGTTGTAGTCGATGACATGCACTAAATTAATGTCATATCCTCAGTTGCTACATAAAGACGTAAACCCGCGGCTTCATTCCGATATATACAAGCAGTTATATTCCGCATACTACGGCATTGTCTCACTCCTATTGATTATTATATTAGGACAGATTAACTGGTATCGCCTGCTTGGTTTTTGCTGGTGTAACCATCCAGGCCCATTTCGAGTACGTGCAGAATAGATGCTATATAGTCGCCTCTTAACTTTCGCATCTCCATAATAGACGTGAAGACCATAGTACAGTTTTTCCATAGTCCCTTCCTAAACATGCAATATTCATAGGCGACGACAATACAGGGATACATCTTTTTCGTAGTTACTTGACTAGTTAGCGGGCAGAATATTTGTCTATTTTCTTATCTAAATTTTGATTGCGTTCAAGGGTACGTATCGAAATTCCGCTGTTTTACTTCTTTCAAGGGAGATATAGGCAGAGTGAATGTGCTACAGAAAAATTACCAGGCTATCTATCTGCATCTTTTGCAAACATCGATACGTGAGAAGATCAATATTGATGCGTAACGAAATGAATCAGCCAGGCATCCAAAGTTTCGATTTGCTACCATCCTACTTTGCAATATGCGCTATAGTTCTTCTCAGAGACAATATTTATTACCAATGAGGTAGAGCAGACCACCTAGGCCTCGTAGTAATACCTAAAATGGGCGGGGTGCAGTAAAGGGGACGAGATCTCTGACAAAATCTAGTCCCCAGTAATTATAAATCCCGGTATAGATAGAGTTCTAGCTAAAAAACGTCGAAGGGCCAGTCAGCGCATCCATGAAAGACCGTCAAAGCAAATCCCAAGGCTAGTAACAAGGCTGAGCTGCGCCGTATCATAACATTCAGCTGCTCCACTTCAAATTAAACGTCGGGGCGCAGGATGTGGCATTTCGAGGGTTTTCTCTCCTTTGTAGGAAATACGAGAGCGCCTTATTCTACGTCGTCACTAGGGTGTGGCTTCCTGGGTGTGCTTAATAGGGGATTTCAGACCATTAGTCTCGAGACTAGAAATGGCAGAGTTAGAGTCTCTCTGTAGTAGCCCTAATATCTAAAGACTAGGCTTAGCTATAGAATGTAGAATTTTAATCAGAAAGGCGTTATCTAAAATATGGTCATTTATTTGGGTAGTAATGTGTCCTAGGTAAGAACAAATTTCCAGCTAGCTAGACGCTGCGGAAACATCAGCCATTTCACTTAATGTTAGAGTGCCCATCTGGGTCGTCTCCGTAAGCCACAAGCTCAAAGGACCGTAAAATCCATCTAAGAAACGTCTAGGGTTGTTGTTTAGGCTTCCATCGTTTTGTTCATGTGCGCTTCGATCGAGATCAATCATTAGATCCCAAGGCAATGAGTGAAAAGCCCAAACTAACCGGANCCGACGAATTATCTTCATAAGGGGGCGTGAATAGTCATAGAGAATTATTATATACAATACCCCATATTTTGAATAGGGAGGCGGCGATCCATCTTAGCTAGCTAATCGCGCTCCCAACATCAGGGGGAACCATTGCGACTTTTCGGGTTTGCTACACCCTTAAGGTCCCTGTTACGGAACAGGACTGCAACGCTATACCACAACACCACGCAAAAGTAGAACGTTGTCAAGTTGGAGACTTGACCGTTTGCAGGCACTTATATATTAAGGCTCACGGTTAGGACCGTGACAGTCCCAGTAAATACTAAGTAGCTATAGATCTACTAGAAACGATCTCACCAATATCAGACAAACCATAAAATATACGAGGTCCAGGTAATCCACAAGATTTGTATACCGTCTACACTATACGGCATGATCTCATATCAAAACTTGACACGTTCCGCTGTGAGAGAGAGAACCCATCTACCTAGTAGAGTAAGCGATATCTCTCCTACTTCTGTACACCAAGCATGATTCCGTTGCTAGCGTCAAATTTAGTGCGGGTGTTGGGATTGACTCCAGAAGTACAGTTGTGACAGGACTAGGCTGGGGTCGTACAAGTTTTGGCTATACAGTAGATGAGTGTGAGTAGCGGGTTAATGCAAAGTACTATTTCGCTCAATCATCTTAATAGACGGTGAGAGTAACTATGCACCCGCGGAGATAGGGTGGAGGTTATCAATAGCTACAAAGCGACATGTTGGGCTGGTAACCCCTTTGGCCATCCATCGTGTTCGAGACTGCCATTACTAATTTGATCGACATACGACGATGCTCTACTAGGTGGTGAGCTGTATCAATACCAAGATAGTGCCTGAAATTGCAGATCCACCCATCATCCCACAGGACATTGACAGGTAGAGGCCTCGATATACGCGCCAGTACACCAGAGGGTGGGTCACAACCTGTATCGTATCCATATTCTCCATCCAGCCGAGGTGTCCTTACGCAAGCCCCAGGATGTAGACACGCTAAGGTGCATATAGACACGGTCGAGACTATAGTGGAGGCCTCCAGAGTGAAAGATGATGAAACCCAGAGCTGGTGCTGAAGGATCCTAATACAGCTTATTGTTTACATCATTGCTGAGTAGCATGACCTGAAATTAAGACTTAGGGGCTCAATCATCTAGAGATTCCAGAGGGTATCCATGGCCATTGATTCTTTCTCTAGGACTATTAACAATAGTCATATCCTGGTCCAAGGGTGTATGGATGGGCTGTGTTATTTGGTGCACCGAATATGTAATGGTTCGGGCGCGGTCAGGTTTCATATCTTGATGTAAAGGTAGATATGAAAGACCGTAGGTGGCTTCAGCATAGTATAGACAAACTCTGTATCCTTTCCTTCTCATAATAACCTCGACTGGCTACGTTATATCATGCGTTACTGAATCGTGAGGAGTTACTGCCACCCCTCTTAGCAGTTCTAGATATTGGAAAAGGGAGGGAGACTCATCTTGCAGGTTAGTAACATGTCGGCACCGTGACGTATGCTATTTCCTTTTGGTGATAGAACATGCAAACCTGACACATATTGGAGGGATAGGTACAATAGTCAAGGTGATGCCTGGGTAGTAGCAGTACCTGTAACTAGGAGGCAGATCTGGCTGAATAATGAACAAGGCAGCCACGATGGTTTATTCTGTGGCGGAATATTCGGCTGACAAGTCTAAAATATGGACTTGGATCCAAAACATGTCATCTTGCTTGGATAGACACCTCCTTGTCCCGTCGAGACGGAGCTATGCCTCGAGAGGAGCTGGGGCTATATTGCAAAGGTCATAACCTAGCCTGGGGTATACTGGGGTACAGACCTAAGCCAATGCAGAATACAGAGAATATTTTCCCTTGGTGGAGTAACACTAGTCATGCCTAGCGTCACCAACATGATAGAAGAGTAACATGAGACGTAGAACGGAAGACGTAAGAAGTAAAGCTGAGGAGCTGTCTCTACGTCATAATGACCGAAAAATACCCGAGAAATTATTTCACAGCACTAGCCTGTAAAATAAAATATGAATGAAGATAGAAATTATCGCATGTAGGGAGGTACAGGATGAAAAAAAAGCCAAATCAAGCGTCAAGCGGGATAGGTAAAAAAAATAATCATGGGTATAATAACAAGACAACAGAATAATGATGGTTTTACGACTCGTACACATCCAAAAAGTTTTTTTCATTCCAATTCTGAAAGTGAGAGGGAAGGAAGACCTACGTAATTGTGTCTCCCACTCCGCATTATGTATCCCAGGACAGTAAGCCGGCCTCTCTACCATTTTCCACCTCGACAATAGTAGGGGCAAACTCGCCCCTCTCGTCCTCGTCTTCGAAGTCCGAAAGTTCGGCCTGTACCATCTCACCATCTTCCAGCATTACATTGCCTGACCTCACATATTCGCCTCTGAGATCCCACCCAAGCTGCCGTAACCAAGACTCCAGGGACGAGAATGCTATACTGACGGCATTTTGGTCGGGGGAACAAAGGGTGCCAAGTGCTAAAAGCTTCTCGTCTAGGTGAGTTTTGTATGTGGTGAGTGCTAGCCGGAGTTTACGAGCATGTTCTGGCATCAAATCGAAGACGTCCCCTTGAAGATATCGGTCGTTATATAATAATTGGGCGTGAAACGTCTGAATAAGGTCACGTGCTTGCTGTGGCCTGTCGACTGCTAAACTGAAAGACCGAAAGATGAGCTGGGTAGCCAGGAAGAACCACTGCTCGAGACAAGAAAAGTTTCCGAGATGCATGCCGACAAGGAAAGCGAACTGAAATTCCCCAGTTAAGTCTTCCGGTCGGTAATCACAATCGGGGCTCTCGAGCTTGTCGATTATCCATCCAGTAGGGTCCAATGCCTGCCGCGTCCTTTCCGCCCCCCGCGCCGCGGGGTTAATTAGGCGCGCATCCATAGGAAAGGTAAACCGTAAGCGAGACGTTTCCGAAGTGTATAGCTGAGCCTCCTCAGCTACGATCACTTCCCCAGCTACACTGTCTGACGTTGTCACGTGCCATATGGTTTGTGTCTGGCCTGTGATTCTATTTAACAGCTCTGGCCGAATTGCGAACGTGAGTTGATACCAGATGTTTTGGTCGCCAAGCAGATCTGGGGGGGGTTTCGTCTCCTTGAGAGAGAGCAAGTTTGTGTGAGGACTCTGTGGTCGCTTCACGAAAAAGGTAAGGGGATAGAGAGGCAAACTTTTGCTCGAGTCTCTGGTCTTGTAATGTCTCCATGGCTCGACTATCGGTGCCACAGAGGACTTCATTGAACTTGTCCCATTGCTTTACATAGATCTGTCCTAGCTGCGTATCGTCCCTCTCGGGAGTGCATATCCAATAACCGTTCCTAGAAGAGGTTGACTCGGAGGGCGCGACCCATATCAAATGAACGCCGGGAGGAATATCGCGAAACCCTGGAAATGGTTGTGTGCTATTGAACGAGGTTGCGTCGCAGCCGACGGTGAAGTTTGCTGGCAAATCATCCAGAATAAAGGCATCCCCGCTACTCACAAAGCTGGGGTTTGAGCTAGTGTCGAGGTCTGCCATGGTGCGAGACTCTTTAACTACTAACGAGATGGCAAACCCGTCGCTTTCTTCCAGGTCATTGACTCGTAAAACCCTGCAGTGCTAGGCCCAAGCCAATAAGAAGTCTAAGGTGTATATGTTGACTGTAGTGGCCTGCCGATCAAGAAAGGATAAAAGGATGCAAGGACGATGAGAGAATTGCTGACCTGGTAGGCGTCTCAGGTAGACTAGGTAGGTAGGCAGGTAGGCTGGTAGATAGTGAACGAGTGAGGATGGACGTCAACTTTCACCAATTTCACCCCACTATTCCCACTATTACCCGCTGTTGCAGCTATCCTGGTAGGTGATAAGCGCAATATGGTCCACTACCTACTTACAACCTTCTAACCTACGTACNTAGAAGAAAAAAAGAAGAATTCGTACGAAATGCTGGACATCTTGGCATTACCCATCTATTTATTTGTTTTATGATATTGCGATGTTTTAGACGTGTGCGCTTTGAGGACCCGAAGACTGTGTGTTAGGCGTGCGTCGCGGGGTACCCGTTAAATGCTCGTTTAGCATGGAATAAGTATAAAACATCTTGTAATAGTTGACTTAAAACATAACCTGGGGAAGCCTGTCCGAGTTAATCTGCAAAATATAGGGCGTTTCCCTAGACCGGTGACGGATATCGTGTGTAGTCGAAAAAAAAAAGGTGGTATCTAGGTATTAGATGCCTCGAGTAGCAGGGCAGCAGGGCAGCGTTGTTGCTGTTGTTGTTGGAGATACCATTGAACAGATGTCTAGCCCTGTAAGGATGGCCCAGCGAAATCTGACAAGAGCGTACTGCATCTACTGAGACGAAGCATGGAGCATCTAGATCAAACCACAAATTTCTAACCATCTTCATAAATCCTAAGGCTGTCTAGTGTATCTGGTTTATTGTCGGTTTCTTTGGCTTTATACATTAGCCTATACAAATCGCTATTATCTACTTGTCTAAAGACCTATGACTCCGGCCCAGTTTACATAAAGGCAATACACTGTATAAACGTTGGATTTAGCTCAACAAACCCTCCCCTTGTAATATATCTACCCTATTACACGCACACACATATATATAGATACTTGAAGGATAAGCGAATGATGTCCAGTGGCCGCGGGAGGGAGAGCGATGCATCCGACAGGCTCGGAAATTGGCGGAAACGGTTGCACCTGCATTCGTGTTCCTTGATCTTTATTTGAACCTCGAAACGTTGCCGTCGTGCAAGGGCCAACCCTGTTTCCCCGCAGCCGTTGGATGACGGAACACGCTCGCCAACGGCCACCTACATTAGGTAGTTTGCCTCCGACGTTTTGACTACACGTGTGCAGCCCGTCTGGACATGAGGAGGGACAACTGGGAATGAAATCATCCCTTCGTGGTTGTCTCGTTGTCATTACGGTTGACTGATGATTTCGACCACGCCTGCTCCCTCCTCTCTCCTCTCAATGCATATATAACAGTTAATTGGGCAAGATTGACGTTACGCATGGCGCTTCGGTTGGTACACGCATGCACAAAGGGAGATGTAGAGAAAAATTCTCCGAAAGAAACAACTGCCACATGCACCTGATGACGACCCCTATCCCGGATCACTGTCAAGTTGCACAGAGAAGGGAGAATCGGCGCTAGGATCGATCAATTGTTTATCTCCTTAAGTACCAGGTACAATGGCCAAGTACTAGTCGATTCACTTCCATGCTAGTTAAAACCGTTAAGTAATTCTACCCAGATTTACGCTTTTGCTGGGCCATGCCACGAGGGAGGGTAAATGGCACGAGTGCGCCCAGGTTGCATAGAGCTAGGCATGCTACTAGGTAGGTGCTCTGCTCTACGTACATATGTAGCTAGGGAGTCGAGGTGGGAGTGGGAGTGGGAGAGGATCGAAGCTAGTGCAGGTCGATAAAAATAAAAATAAAGAAATAAAATACTAATAATAAAAAATAATAAAAAAATAAATAATGAGCATACATAAGCTACGCATCCCTAGTGTAAGACATACGTACATGATGCACCCCGGATGAAACTACACTAGAGGAGGAGGGAGGGTTGGGGGTTGAACCGGGTTTTTGGTTTAGCTAGCGACCAGAAGGCACGAGATGTATGTGTACATTCATACACACATACCTACTTCCATACAATATGGACGTACCTACATATAGATGCTAGCAGCGGCATGGCGAGGCATTGGCCAGTGGCCACGCATATGGTAGGGTGCGCAAAAGCTTGGCCCAGTGCCGGCGGGCATGCCCATGCGATCGATTCCTACCCGCTCTTCACGCCATTCTGGGAGTCTCCACATGCCACCGTCGAGGGCGGCGGCGCGGTCGGGCCAGAGGAGTTCGACGACCGACGCAACGCGCGGATGACCGTGTTCGGAGCCATCGTGGACCCGTTCACGCCCGTGCACGCCTACTCGTCGTTCCTTCCTGCGTCGGAGCTCCTCCTGCCGACATGGACGTGGCAGAGCGCCATGAACACCATGACGGCCTTCTTCCACGCGGGGCCCCTCACAGTGCCGCTCAATGACGTGCCTGCCTACGATGAGGCGCAGAAGTTGACGACGGCGAATGCAAAGGACGTGCCGAAGCGCGATCTGCCGCTGCCGTCGCTCGGCGCCGGCGACTGGAGCTGGTTTGAGCCGTATGCTGTGGAGGGAGAAGGGGATGATAAACTGCCCGTGTTCAATCCGTTTGGAATTGAGAAGCGCGGTGATTTGACTAAGCCTGGCTTTCAGAATGGGCCGTACACGGCTATTGAAGGGTTCTTGCAGCTTAGGAATCCCATCATGATGCCTAAGAGCTAAATTGCATGTGTCTGGTACAAGGATGTATTTAGTTGTCAAGGAGAAAAGACTTGCGCATTGACTATGTTGGTGAGGTGGATCCTTCCATATATGGTTAGACTGTACTAACCGAACTAAATCGTTTGCCCATCTTTAGCTAGCGCATTTCTATATTTAGCTCCATCCTTTTTTTAATATTTACCCATTTGGGAAATACTCTTCGGTACTGACTTTAGACAAGCACTCCTAGACCGCAGCATGTAACGCCCGAAACAATAGTACTTCTTTAAACATTATTAAATCACCACATGCTATACTCTTAAACAATATAGTTGATTTACGCAGTAGGGATGCGGAATCAATAGTCACGGCTCCGATGGGGTACTTCATCAAGAGATCCACTTAATAGGGGAAGGGAAGTTTGGAGTTGATCACCGTAATTGTCACGCACTATGCAAACGGTCTTAGTATGCTGAGCAACTATTATAAGTTCAATATTATTAATAGGTATATCGCACTCATTAACACTTTAGAATCACTTTTTAAACATGTAATTTGAGTCGCGAAATAGTGATAGATATGATAATAATGAGTTACATGACAGACACAGAGTTCATATTCGTCCTAACCCAATAAAGGGAGAAACAAACAGGGGAACCAGCAGGCCCTAGTTAACAGGATCACGGAAGTGCGTAAATAGGTCGAAACCCGATGCTTCAGCACCGCTGCTCGAGCTTTGGTTCTGAGCGGTGTAGAACAGATGGTTGATGTTGTTGGCGTTTACCACGGTCAACTGGCAGCCGGCGGCAACTTTTAGGGCGCTCGAAACCGGGGTAGAGACACCCCAGGTAATTCCGGTCTTAACGACGCGCTGAATAGCCTGAGCACTGTCGAGGTAGTAGACATACGCCTTTTTAGTAGCACTGGAGTAGACGGCTGCTAGAGTGGTATTTGGCCCGTAGGTAGCAACGAAGACATTGTCTAATTACTTCTGTTAGCATGTATTAAATGTCTATACTCTGCGGAGGGCCCGGGGCTTACATGTATCATCCTCCACAATATACTCCGAAAGACCGCTCCCCTGGAACACGACATGGCGTTTGTTCTCCTCTGGGTCGTACCAGGCACCAAGGGAACTGGAAGGCTTTACGACGTGCGCTGTGTTAAAAGCTCTTACGGTGCCTGTCGTGAGGGTCAACTCCTTAAGAGTTCTCTCCGTTGGATTTGTGCCACTATATATAGCGATAGATATTATCAGTATTATCCCCTTGCAGTTCGATTCCCATCGTCGGATCATGGAATAGGAAAAAGAAAAGACAGAAATAGTTAGCGCAAGGCATAACATACTCGTAGAAGTATAGCCATCCCTGATCTCCATCTGGAGTCCCGCACATAGCTATGCGAGAATGGTCCAGTGATGTCGTGGTAAGTTTCTTATACACAGGGGCAACAAGGGATATCTGGTTTTGAGTCTGGATTTCGTTCTGGGGCAGTTTTGGAATGGTCACTGCTGCAACAAAAGGGAGACCACGGTAGAATATGCCCGCCATCTCCGAGGGATTTAGGATGTAGCCATTGTAATCATCATCGTCAGTCTGCCAGTCACCGACGGTCCCTCCGGTGCTGTCCCCAGATTCTAGGGAGATACCCAGTTGAGCTTTGCTCGTATTGAAGTAGACATCGACTCTCTGGTCGTCTTCGACGGACCTGTTAATGATAGCGGCGAGCGCTGTCATGGTTCGGTATAATTAGGTAGCTTGCTAGCTGGTGGCAAATCATGTACTGAAGTTAGCGTTCTTTCACTATGGTGATGGACAATACGGATACTCACTTTCTTATGTTTCTTGAGTTTACCAAGTCCCGGTCAAAGGAGACTCGGTTTATGGGCAGTAGCCTATGGCTCAAGTCAAGAAAGAACTTACGACGAGTAGACCTAATGGTCTACTGAAAAGGATGCCTTAACTCCTGGTCATTTCTTGGCACTTTGCTAAATTATTTGTTGTTTACTCGCTAGATAATCGTTAGTCATTCTATTATTTTACAAATGACGATATCTTTCTTGATTGCAGCGAATGGAGTACTTCTGGCGAATCAGACAATTGATTTTCTGCAGTCAACTTTAGCCGTCTGAACTCATGCCGAATTTGGCATGCATATGCTGTGTCTATTGCATCTAGCTAACCCACTAGTAGGCTGCCACTTTACGTAGATCGTGTGGGGTTATAGCAAGGGGCAAAATGCTGTCAGACTCGGCTCTGCCCGGTTCCAATATTGACTGCATGTGCATGTTGCATGCTGCACGCTGCCACGAAACCCCGCAGTATATAGCACCCGGTTGCTGTCGTGAAACAATCCGCAACGGCACTTTAAGAACTGGAAATTTTCGTCGGGTCTAGAATGGACCCATGCCATGCCTCCATGACTAATTTTCTGACACATTAACATGTGACAATTAGTCTATGTGTGGGCCAATTGCATATGCACGCTGCGAGTTTGTCCTCGTCTGGTGTTCTCAGACTGGGCATCATGGTCTGTACGTACCACGATTTTCACTCCCAGGGGTGAATCGATAGATATATACATCTAGATTGGAGCTACAGAAATTATAGAGAGCTCCGCTACTAACCTTCATTTGTTTCGGCTTGATGCATAACACTTGTAAAATAGACTGTTGTGAGGTTATAGAGTTAGGGCATATATCTATGCAACAGGTTCATTCTACAATAGATGAAATTGAACAAAATGGAATTATCGAGAGCTCTAGGGATATTGACTTAGGCAGATAATACAACTTTATTTCATCTATTAATGTCAATTAGGTCACCCTACTTAGTATTAGGTTTACTAGTCATATCGCGAGGATAGCGAGTGACTTGAGAACCTCCTATAACACGAGGTACGTATTGTTCATATACATCCTGTGATAAATGCTTAACTTGCTAGGGTTGACCTTGGTATATTATTAGGACAGCTCAGAGCCCCTGAGAACACCGTACCCCATCATCCGGGCTTTCAAACTACCAATATCTCACTCTAGAAGGCCTTATACACAATGGGTATCTTTCCCGGAGGTAAGAGCACACGGGTCAACTCTCCACGGCATCTGACCATCCGCCATTCTCGACGGGTCGCTGCTGCGTATCAGCGGAAGGCTCGACTGCTTTCGGGCTTAGCAGTTGCAGAAGACGACGACGATGAGATTGATCCACTACTGCCCGGGCAGCAGAAGCTCAATTCATACTGGGCCCCAGGGCTCCAGGCCGGGCCAAAACATACTATCAACGTGAGCCAGACGGTCACTGCAGGAGGTAATGATTTGCTTCTTACAGCAGAGCAATCCTTCTTCGTAGATGCACCGCAATTTTCCTTGCCAGAAGGGAGCGTACACTCGACTTACCCTCCTCCTGGGTATCCTGATACGAACAGGATTCTACCTCATATAGTCCTGACGGATCCGCACTTACCATGGGAGAGGCTCGGGAGTCCTAGCCAGGGAACTAACATGGAGCTTCGGATGAAGATGAAGGCGTTGTTGGCGGAGGGGATAACCAAAAGCAGTGACATTCCACGTAACCGTGTACCATGGCTTGTCGTATTCTCATTTTCTCAAGATGAGCTACGGTTGCTGCCTGAAGACCTGGATGGACCGAGTAGTATATTCCGCAATATTACAAGCACCGGGCTGGTTAAGCCAGTAAAGCAATCAGGCACGTTGACGGTGAACATGAGCATCGGCGACCTGTGGAATCTATCGTCGGACGTGACATACCCCGTGACTAAGGAACTTGGTCCTGACACAATGAAGGACAGTCGTGGTGACTTCATCTTCGTCAAACCAGACCTCTTCACGAATCTTTTCCTTAAAAAAGACTCTAATACCGGCGACCCAACAAAGGGCTCCGGGCCTGACACGTCGCAATATCAATACATGGCGCACGTGCGGAAGATCAANCGGTCAGGGTATGGCGCTTGCGGGTGTCGAGGACACAGCCGTTTTTAGTATTGTCGTTGGTAACCGAGCTGGTCAGCTCGATAACGAGACACCTGCGACTATGTGCGCCCACCTTGTCTCTATTGAGGGTGTAGAGGATATGGCTTGGCCAGGAGCGAACCACCGATATGTAGCGCTCTGCTCTCTCTATAGCTGGAATTACACGGTTCTACCAGCCAATACCCTCAATGTGCCAGATGCATTTGAGCATCTAGGAAAGACCCTGGATGTTTTGCGTGCACCTGAGGAGAGCATCGCGCCACTGCGGATATCGGACAACGCCATCCAACAGCTCGTCGCAAAGCGACTTGACGATGGATACACGTTGGTGAGATATCGCACACAGACAGGCGAGTCTACCGTTGCTTTCTACCGTGGGCCCTTTACGCCTTCGTACGTCCCACCACTCACAAACCTGACGACAAGTTCCAACTCGGGTGTCGATCTCCAAATCCTTGATAAGCAGCTTGGTATCATGGACATAACGTATTCCGTTGCCTGGCAAGTTGGTCGTACCATGGCTCTAGGCGACGAGGCCTATACAGCAGCCCTCAACAGACTGCGGAAGTCGATCCACGACTACGCTGAAAGCGAATCAAAGCTACAGACGGTGAAGGAGATCGACGATTCGGTCTTTCGGACCCGTGAAAACTTGTTGTCGGGCATTAGCTCGACAGTCCGTAATCTAGCCTCGATCCATCTTGGCGACGGAGACAATAACAATGACGACTTGCAGCAGCCAGGGGAGCCTGCTGCTCGAAGGCCGATACACTATCTCCCCGGGGGTGCTAAGCGGCGCTGGCATCGCCGTCGACTCGCACACTCGGAGATGCCAGATCTCTCTTTCCACTCGCCCCTGATTCGAAAGAAATACCCGGATCACGCTGCCACGGCAGCACGCTACCTCGCCAAGAGTACAACCGGCGAGCCGTACGATGAGACCAACGACCCCGTATCAACAGACTATATGATCGTCCTGTCGTGGCTTCTCGATCGCATTTTCTTTGCGGGCGTACCCGCCCACTTTCTCATTCCTGACCCGACATATCTCGAAGCCGAGAGTCTGCGCTTCTTCTGCATCGACAAGAACTGGCGAGACGCCTTGATCGATGGCGCCCTGTCCCTTGGAAACCATTATGGCGACGATAAGGATAGAAGGGCTATTAAGGAAGCACTCAACGACTACATCGCCCACTCATCCGATGGGCAAGACCAGCCTGTCCAGATCCCGTCCTATGGGTTTTACCTGCGTTCGGATCTCGTCACCATGTTTCCAGATCTCCGCGTAGAAGTACTCCCCACCACTGGAGAGGCTGCTCCTACTGGTGCGCCGCTGTTACGCCACGAGATTGTTACCGACGGCGTCATGATGGCGCTTATAGACCGCCAGCCCGGCTCAGATCAGTTTGCTAATCTCGTGCTCACACAACCAGCACACCAGCAACGCTTTGCAGTCGCCCGCGGCGTTGATGTGGAAAATGTCACGGTGGACATTCGACGACAGTACACTGTCGACCAGACTATCCGTGAAGAGGATGAAAGCCGACACGATAGACTCACTCAAAAAGTGTATGGGCGCAATGACTCTAATAACATCTTCACTTGGGACTCTGGGTCCGGGTCGGAGTCCAATGACTTGCGTGTCATCTGGCCGCCACGCTTCGCCGATGTACAGTTGCAGGAGCTCCAGGCAGGCATGGGGAAATACCAAGATGCCAGCGGGACAGCGAAGCCGTACTTTGAAGACGATGTACCCACGTCGGCCCTCTTCGCAATGCAGCTGAACGACCCGATATACAATTTAACAATTCAGGTCGATCCTAGTACTTCGAAGTCGTTGGCTGGGCTAGGAGGTCCCGGGGACCCAGCTAATGGTCCCGAGGCACGTGCTTTGGGACTGATGGAAACGGCGCGCGTTAAAACACTAAGAGCCCGAAATGAGGGNTCTGACAGTACGCCCATCAAGAAAGATGACGATAATGATGACTATGGAGCGAGTTTCAAACGTCTGCCGAGCTATGCTGCCACTCCAACGGCACTTTCTAAATTTCTCGCTCCTCACATCCGCGCCATCCCCACGCTATCAATGGATCCCGCTCCTGCATCACGGCCTACGACTGTGGTAACATCACAAGACACGTTACCTAGCTCAGACATTATAGTTCCCGAAAGTCTCTCTGTTGACATTGCCGGAGCTGCTGCTAGTAATAGCGGCAGTCCAGCTGGAACGCCAAAATACGAAATTCGCGTCGGGAGTAACATCGTCGACTCATGGAACATCATCAGACTAGATGGCGAAGCGAATCTTGCGCAGGACCTAATATTCTCTGTGGTCCTGCATCAAGACGAGGTGAGCCAGTACCGCCTCATCGAGGTCGACATTGAGGTCGACCTCGGTGACCTGAACATCAGCAGCACACCACCACAGCACTTCTTCATGCGCAACTACGCCGGGCCGGGGGCTCACATGCTAACAAACTTGCGCTTCAACGTGTTGCTCACTACACCGAGTGAAAAAGCCGGTAACGTGCTGCGAGTGCGCCTACTGCCGCGGTCCTCCAGGGGCTGGGTGTTCTCCACGGCCGTCAACGAGCTGAGTTTCCTGCTCGGCTTGGCCGACATCAACGCCCCTGCGAAGTACATCGACCAGTTCCAGGTGCGCTCGTGGGCCAACTACTTGATTCGGCCGAGTGGAGGAATGGTGACGGACAATATTCTTAAGATCGCGAATCCGGATACTATTGTAACAGTGGTCAATCCTAAATATGCTCCCTCGTCGTAGTTGCGAGATTCCTTAACCCATATCCCGCATTGCTCTCTTATCAAAGTTGATCTTCGCCTACAGTTTACTGAAAATTGAGTTGTTCATGGTTTGTGTGTTTTACGGAAAGCAAGCAGGATTTACATCTGCTAGTTACTATTTAGTCTACTATAATTGAAATTCTACCCCTTTTCCCAGCGACGAAAAAAGACTTCTCACTAGATTGTTGCGTAGTCCCGCGTGGGAATCTTCTATTTTAAGTATCTGTATTTTGTACTATTTGCCATATCTAGTAATATGCAATCAGCATTTGAAGTCATATAAAGATCGTACGTAAACTCCAAAGAAATTATAGGTTCGTCAAATCCTGTCTATAGGCGTCTTTTCTGTATTCTATATTCCTATTACGGGCAATTAGTTCGTGAGGATTCTTAGACCAATATGGTGGTGCTAGGCTTTCGACTTAGACTCCCCCTTTCTGTTATGTATATTTAACTCTTTTTTAGCATATAATAGTTTAAGCTACTTATTATCCCTTTGTCCGTATTCTCGTTTTGTTTCATAGGTCTATATGGTTGCATAGGTACCAAGTCCGCAACCCCAAGTATCGGGATGTAAGGTACCGATCACAATATCACTTACATTCTGATCCAACGTATCGTTCCATTCTTATCTTCACTTCGGGATTGCCATATTTGACACGAGTGCTCTCCAATCTGTGTCGTATGTGGGATACGTGTCTGTGCATAGTTATATCGCCGCCCTTCTGAGTTGCTTTGAGTAGCTTCGGTTAATCTTGCCCTGCTCACATTGGTCTACTAAACCTAACTTCGATTATCCAGGTCCCTATCTGGGGGCATGTATAATGTGGAACTGTAGTACTGCAACCGAACCCGAATAAAGTAGGGGTTTGCGAAAGCCCAACCAATAGGCGTCTAGGAAAGACTATAGATTCTTGGCAAGCCCGTATTTTCCCAGGCGCTTATTTAGGCGCGTGGCTTGGTTCTTATTTTGAAATACCGAGTGGCTAATAAGGTATCCCGGTGAAAAATTTAGTATTTACAGTTAAATTTAAAGGAACTTAGCTATAGCCAGTCACCTAAGCCTAAGGATCACCTGGGATGTTTGATTTCTTACCATTGGCTGAACTTATAAAGCCTACATAAGATACAAAGCCGGGGACGTACTAGTTGTGTGCGATGGCAAGACTGAGTATATTGATATCAAGGGTGTCTGTCGTGGGGTAGTTCCTTAGCGAGCTGCAACGGTTCACAAAAAGATGTCTGAGCGACCTACTAGCATTGGGTTACGTGGAATTTGCGGGGGGGAACGTAAGGTAATTTGTCTAAATGGTTTCACTAGCCGGGCCAAGAGATGCGTAACCGCAGACGAATCGATATCGAAGTTCGAACTCACCTGTACGCAAAGCCAGTGTTACATCGTCGGTAGGTAGCGGGCGGGGACTGCCGTGTACCTAACCAAAGATGCATTTATGTCGGCTTCCATGCATGGATGAGCGACACGCAGGAAGCTGAACGTATGCATACGGCACAAAAACGGAGACGCTCGGCTGCACTTGTGCGGCAACGTCAGCCAATCATTAGTCCCAAATATATGCAAAGGTCTTAATGTGGCGATATTCTGTAAATTATCATGAGGGACTGCATCCTTCGCTTGAAGAATGGCGTAAGGACTAGAGGTGTTACCTAGGAAGGGCTTCATTGGCAAAGCAATAGGACCACTAAGACAGCCAGGCACTATCATACGTGTGAACGCATAATGGGGGCATGCTGCTTTAGACAGCGTTCGTCCCAACTATGCGCATGTTTGCAATATCTGACGTCTTACGATGGCTTCAAACAAGTTTGAGAAAGGTCAAGGTTCCATTGCATACCATGTACCAGCCCTTACCGACTCTTACGACTCGTAATCTAGGTAGGTCAACAGGAGAGCACATATTCCATCCTAGAATCTCATTCGCTGACCGTTAGGTCTGCCGTCCATATTCATTAGGTTTGGATTCACTAGGATCAACGTCCCGTTTATCCGGGAAACAGAGGGTAGAGTGTGGATTACGTTAACCAGAGCTATCGGAGACTGGCAGATATTGTGATAATTGCATGGAATATAGGACGGTTCATGCAATGCAATGGTCTACGGTACGCATGTAGGTGACGTCTATAATGTGTAAAATCACACCATGATGCCGGATGTAGCTAGTATGTAGTTTTGCTAATACCATGCCGGTGATTACATACCCCCACGTTCCGGGCACACGCGCATATCTAATGGATCTGCGAATAAGGACACTAGCAGGGTGAGTTGTCTTAGACTCCAATAGTCTGCAGATACCGAGTCTTACGGCGAATATACTGTCTACCTAGGAAATGGGGTATAGATATTTAGTAATACTAGATTATTACATAAGTGTGAGAACTAAATATGAGGAAGAATACAGAAGTACACCGAAGAGAACGTCGTATATCCATACCCTTAGGCTAGTTTCCAAAACTTCCGCGTAGCAGTCTGACATGTCCTTCGTGGGGGCGGTAGCGACTAACTCTCTTTCGACTTTGGTCCTTTCTTGATCTTAGCAAACTCTTGTCATTACACAGTTACAGCCTCTAGCAATAGAGTGCGATTAATTCAAGGCACATTAGCATTGAAGACACAAACTCTAAACAACAAAAGCATGGCGAAGCCGGTCACCCCAGTAAAATTTCTTAAGGCCTTTGGAGAGGAAACGTTCTTCACGGATGCATTCAAGAAAGATTTAGAAGGGGTAGGCTTCAAAAGCCCCCGTATAGCCACAATCACTATAATGATCTATCTCAATCCTCGTTATCAATGCAGAACTAAGGGTTATAGCTAATTCTGTAGTAGATCAAGTCATGGATGGAAGATTGCTGCCAGGGGAAGAAAGGCGGGGAACGTGCTAAGGATTCGAATGTTCAGAAACTACTCACAGTGGTGAAACAGGAGTTTTTGACGCTCATGTAGGTCACAGCCAGGCTTTCTGGTTTATGCCCAATTTGCTAGTAATGACACTGAACACAATAGTGTTCCTAAGGGGTCGAACTTCCTTAATCCCGAGCCGAAGTCTCACTTTCTCCGGGCCATAAATGAGGAGCGGAACAATGAAAAAGACCCGGAAAAACGGAAATCTATATCTATTTTCAATCTGCTTCAGTGGAAGCCGGGGGCTGAAGTGCCCGAAGAAGTTCTCGGTCAAGCCCAACGAGCTGAGTGGTTCCATCCCTGCGATCTTTTAGGCTTCTTCCTGAGCATCCTTGGTCCCGCACCAGAGGCAGCAAACCAAGAAAACTATTTCGTTCCCCTGACTGCAGTTTATGGGCAATGGTGCTCACGCATCGTCGGGAGGGGGAAGAATACTGGAGACGAAGGCGTTGGGCACTTGCCGAACGTTTTTCAAGCCACGTGGAGGGTGTCCAGGCCAGAGGGCTCAATGCTACCTAATAGAATTGATTATTTCCTTGGAAGTTCCACTGGGTTGGATGACTACGAAGAGGATCAAGTCGGCCAGTGGAAGACAACGATAAAGCGAGGGCGATTTGATATGCTCTACTCTGGGCTACGAATAAAGACCATTACGCGTGACGAGTTCAATACTCAACTCCAAGTACAACAAGACAACAGAGCGGGTGCACAGCCGTTTGGTAATTGTGGCGAGACATACCCATTTATCGTCAGCATTGATTTGTAAGATCAATTTCAGCTTCCCCATAGCTTCAATTCGCNGGTGCCCAAAAATCTTAACTAATTGGCAGGCAATCCAAAAAAAAACGAGGACCTTTATGGCATCGCACTTAACTCGTCGTACATCGACAAGACTGGCAAAACCCTCGACTATAACCGGAGGAAGGTTAAAACGGCACGTTGGGCCCCTTGTCCTAATTGTGAACGTCTCATTACCGACGCCGGGGGACTGAAAAAGAACTTTCAAAGGAAGAAAGACGAAACTACAGACTCTAAGCCTACTCAAGCAGAGGTAGATGTGGCAGCAGAGGCAGTAGCTCCCACGGGGGAACCCCCAACGGGGGAAGCCATTCAACCATCCGCGGTTGCTAGCCCGCCCGATGGGTGGAGCACCGACCCCGATGATATGAATACAGACGTCTACTGGGCTACAGACGGGGATGGCACAGCAGCAGCAGCGAGAGTGGGCTTAACTAGTCCGACACCGCAGATGATTGTTAGTCCCGACAACGGAGGCGGTATATACATCTTCACCACTCCTAACAACAAAGTCTATTTGTGGAACATGATTACCCATGAGGTTTACGAGTTCACGACCCCTACAAGCTTAGATGAGGTCGTGAAACAATTGGGGCTGCCGCCAGGGAAGGGTAAGGTAGAATGGAAGTTGGTCGAAAAGCCTTGATCTAAACGGGGAAAATCTAGGCAGGAGGTTTCTTTTTGAAATTCAAATCTAGATTGTTATGGATCCTGAGTGTTGGTGACAGCGGATGAAGTACATCCTATATTAGCTTAACGGGTTGAATATCATGCTTTTCGCTTTTTAAATGCGATTTTGCTTTCATAATATAAGTTGTAAAATTGCACAAACGAGAATCGAGATGATTATTGTCATGTCTCAAGGTACAGAATAGTGATATTCTAAGACAAAGTGACTGTCTTTTCGCTTCAACGTAGATGTAAGAAATCAAAGCCTAGTTTGAAAGACACACAGTTAAAAAGCTTAATAACCTTCTAGGATCCAGTAGGCTTGAGAAAGACGTGAGTCCTAGGAGATATGTCGCGTGTTCGGGGGTTGCTAGGGAATAGGGGTAAAATAGGAGGCGCCGCAATGTGGCGTATAGTGGCTGTTCATGGACAGGGTAGCATGAATGAACCAGGAACAATTAATTTGAACATGTTTTAACAATAAAAGAAACGGAAATCATTCAATTGTACAAAGTCACGTGATTCAATTGTCTATTGGATTGGAGTGAAGAACAAAGGGGCCAGGGAAGGTTTATTATAGTTCGGGAATAGCGCGTTTTCTAGAAAATCTTCTCCCAGGACAACAGATAAAAAGGAAGCAGCAGACTTAAAAACAATGAATTTATTATTGAAAGTTTATATAGATCAAGGAGATCCTCGAATGATTAAAATATTTGGAAGCGCTGTAGTGACTATGGCCAGGCCTCCAAAGTGCGGTGTATAGGCCTCATACTCCGTTTTACTATATACCAATTCCCGACATCTTCCATACAATCGAAGCGAACATTCTGTCTTGGTTTTTGTTATTGGGTTTTTCATAACTTAGCCAAAACATCTATCAAGAGCAATAAAATATCAGCCCATATTATATTTGCTTAAATTTAATCAGGAGACTTTCCCTCCTTCAAGGCCTTCGGGGTTCGCGCCTTCTTCACTGTCTTATTGGTATATATAGTCGGCATATTAAGATACTTACCTCTAAAGTGAGAATCGTTAATAGTTAGATTGCTGTTGGTTCAAGGTACAACGACTAGGACCAGGTAGCATTGATTCCCATGTCCATCAAATTTTAGAAGTTGATTGAACCCTTAGCCGGTGGTAATATCCAATATGAAGTCACTCAAGAATCTGAGCGAGCATGGCCAATTGTATCAGTATCGGGATTAAAAATCCATTTAACGTCTAGATCCGAGATCTGACACTCCATCTCCGAAGACTAATGTAATCCTTGGTCCCCACTTACCGAAGCTGTCAGCCTGACTATACCTAGTCTAGCCATCTGTGAAAGATCCACACTGGCCAGATTGTTTCTCAACGAAGAGCTTTGGTGACATTTTTTTACGTCTTCCCATGCTACTAGTCCATCATCTCGTAATTGCGACCTAATTCTGTCCGTATGTTAGTCGACAACTTACATAAGCTTGGGGAGTAAGCACTAGCTAATTATATGTCGAGCGAACTGTATGAGCCTGGGATAAATCATCCATACCTAAAGTTGTTAAGCCTCAAAGTTTGATGGCGTATAGTAATAAATATAGTACTACTCGTAAGGCATGGTAGTCATCATAGAATGGTGAAGAATGTTAGACGTAAAACTTTGCAAGGGTTTGTTCAGCTATTTGAAGACTGGTATTCCCCGGGACTTTAGACAGACTAGAACAAACTCCTCAGTCAAACCCAGGAATCTTCTTGTCTAGCACGATGTTTTATATTCAGCCTTTTGTTACCAGCATTGTCTTGCTGACTACCTGCATTGCAGCGTATGACAATCTTCTCGCATTTAATGGTGCACCAGAAGTTGAGACGAGAGCTATTGAAGAGATATATGAGGCCGCAATAGCTGAAGGCGGTGTCGTGACCTGTTGGCATGGCGGCGACGAGGCCCATCAACAGGACGCTCTCAAAACCGCCTTCGAAGCTCGTTTCCCAAAAATGACCCTTAACTTAACAGTCGACCTATCAAAGTATCAAGATGGTGAAATAGACCGTCAGCTCGTCAGGGCGAGAAATGATCTCTACGTCGACAGTGTTATCCTTCAAACATTACATGACTACCCTCGCTGGGACCAGGAAGGGGCCCTCTTACACTATCAGCCTCTCGACTTTTATAAGTTGTACCCGGCATTCAGGGACATCCGCGGGGCTTGGCACGCCACTGCGGTTTATCCCTGGACGTTTACTTGGAACATCGATCGCGTTGCTGATGGTCCGATGGAATTCACCGACTTCATCAAGCCAGAGTTCAAGGACAAGTTGGTGCTTACATACCCAACCGACGACGATGCTAGCCTCTATGCATTCGACTTAATGTAAGGACTACCTCCTCTCCTCGGGACAAAGTTGCAGCATGATTAACTAGTTTCATATAGCCTCCAAGAGTTCGGGATGGAATGGTTTGACGCACTGCTAGCACAGAATCCGCTCTGGGTGCGCGGCACGCAAACGGCAGCTACTCTACTATTCTCACCCAATACCACCGCGGCCGCGACTTTTACATCGATCGTGGGGCTAAACCCCCCGGCGCCGCTTAACATCTCGATCCCGACCAAGGGCCACTTCAACACATGGCCGCAGCGGGCTGCAATACTGAAGGATGCGCCACACCCAGAGGGTGCGAAACTGCTACACAACTTTATACTCAGCAAGGAGTACCAAAATAGCACAGGAGTTTGGAGTGTGCGCAGGGATGTCCCTGCCCCCTATGGCTTCCCCGAGCTCATTGATATCCCATCCACAGACCCTACTGAGTTTCAGCGCTTTCTGGCCGATCGCTCTCGCGTGGAGCGGCTGCGGTTCTTCTTTGAAAGCAAGATTGGTACCCCGCAGGGGCCGAGTTCCTTGGATGATGGCATCTGACTGGAGCAAACATATTGTAGTTGAGACTTCTACAATAATTTTCATCTTGTTTCAATTTCCCCCGCCTTTCCTCTTTAATAGTTGGTTTCGGTTCCATTTACCGCCTACCTCTGATCCTTTAGCAACAATATATCTCGCCTAATCACGTAGTCTGATAGCTTCCCTTATGTTAGTTGTCGCTAGTGGCCAGGTAAATAGCCTGGTAATGAGCTTAGAAGTTAATAGCCATAGGCCAGTGCCCTATGCTGCTGCTACCTAGGTGTGACATACTGGTAGTAATCTACGCCATTTATCTTCTCCCTCAGTTGCATAGAATATCCCGACATGAGTAAAGATATACTGAGTAATAGAAAGGCATGATACTAAATATTATAGCCTAACGCCCATAATTCTGTCCGAGTAGCATTATCACAAAACTTTCACTGACTCAGTATTATAACCATTGAGTACATTGCTTTTAGGCAGCGGAACCGGCCCAGGTAAGCTGTTTACTCGTGAGTTATGCTATGTAACTACACTCTACCTTCGAGTCCACAAAACTGAATCAGAGTCCTTAAGTTCTCTTCCAATCCTGTCACCATCCTCGCCCCCATCCTCCCTCCCCCCTGTTTCTCTCCAACAAGCCCAAACCTTCGTTTCGCCGATCACACGGGACTCGTCATGTGGGCAAGCCTACTTCTGTCCTTTAATGGTACCATTATTGGAAGTGCTGCCCTGGCTCTGACCATTGTTGCTAATCGAAGAGTACCCGGCGTTCTCATTCCGGGCTCCCGCAGACTGGGCTCGCGCGGCAAATCCACCAGACGACATATCGCGGCCGTTGCGTGCCTAAATCCTTCATTAGATGTTTTTCTGATTACGAACGCACTTAGGTAACTATAATAGAGAGACAGACCTGCGTGGACTGGATGTGGGATGCAGCCGAAGGCGTCATGGCATTTCCTTGTCCCTTGCTTTTGGACACGATGGATTTATCAGTTAATGGGACGTTTTACTTCGGGTTGATACTTGTGAGTATGTATGAAATATGATGTTAGGTCGTCGCGAAGATGATATGAAGACAAGATGATGATCTTAGGAACCCTGCAATCTATGACATCTTTCACCCCTTTATATATACTTTCCTTCTGACTCACATAAACTACCTATTTAATACGGATGTTTGGGGGTTGAATGGAAACCTGGATCAGACAGGAAACACACATGAAAATGGTGGGAGGTGACCATTAAATATAACAAATACCAATTGCCAATCACTCCAACAAACTTTATAGGATATCAAGCCTTCCGCGATGTGAAACCCTGAGCTGCTATAAACAGACAAACCCATAGTACGAATAAAATGGCGAGGGCTGTGTATCTATTTACACTAGTGTCTCCTTTTGGGTCATATCCCTCCAAGATTATCAATAGAAGGAATATTATTACCAATGGGATAAGAACTGCATGTAGCCGTCTAGAGGCCACATCCAGCTTCATTTACGGCAGTGTGTGTTACGGTCCCAACTGTGAGCCATAATATATAAGTGCCTGCAAACGGTCAAGTCTCCAACTTGACAACGTTCTACTTTTACCAGTGGTGTTGTGGTATAGCGTTGCAGTTCCTGTTCCGTAACAGTTTGTATGCCAAAATACAGGTAGAAAACTGTATACTTAATTAGAAAGTATATAACCCAACTCGGGAGACTGAAGATTATTAATCGATTGGGTCTCATCGATTTACGCATACAAATATCTCGCCTCTGGCAGTGATGGAATACCCAGAAGCCGGTCGGGGTAACCTTTACTCTAAGGAGTTTCCGGAGTTACACCTAAGGCAGCAAATTTAACACGGTGCTGGGGTAGAAGCGAAGGATAACATCTTATATACACTGCTTTCCTAGTTAGGATGGTTATGCTTTATTGCGCCGTGGGTTTACCAACTCGACGGATTCGCAAAAACTTGCACGTAAGATCTACACCTGATTCCCCATGAAAATAAGAGGAGATATCTGATCACAAAAAGATTTTTTTAAGAACGATGATGCTCTGTTAAGCTAAAGTATCAAAGGCGTTGATCGAGCTCTTGGGAGTTTTTCTATTTTTATTTCATAGCTCTCGTATAATCATACCTGATGTAAATGTACAGAACTAATGTGACAAACGCTCGGATATTGTAGGACATAGAGTGGGTATATTTAGTGAAAAATTCTTTCGGAGTTTTAAGCGCACAGTAGTCTTCTATTTCCTGGCCGTCTCGTTCGAAAGATCCCGGCTAATTTACACCCATGAGACTTCTGATCTGTAGATTCTTAAGCAATAGGTATATATGAATGGCACTGCTTTCAACCTCCTCTAAGCCCAATATTCTCGCCTGTAGACGGGCATACTAAAGGCCTTATATTAGCTAAGGATCACGTTTTATCTTTGACGACAAAGGGATTCTTATATTGTACCAATAGAACGGATGTGTGAACCTTACACACCCGCTTCCGGGGTCGTCTACAACCTAGGGGTGCAAAACTAAGAATGTTGGAAAACAATAAACAGCGTATGTTGCTCAAGAATATATATCAAAAGGCTGGCCCCTGGGGTTCCGAAGGGTTGTCAGCCGGTGTGGCGTTCACGTCGCACCAGGCACAGTTGCTATACCTGTGGGAAAACAAAGGATATTTCAGTCTACAAGCAGACCGAATTATTCCAAATTCGTATAATATATATTATCATGAAAGAAGCAACTTGAGGACTTCAAATATGTTATAGATGCCATAAATTCGACCCAAGGGCTCCCCGGGGNCCCGAGACGTGAAACCGTCTTGTATAGGAAGGGTTAGCACGGGTATCCTGCCATGCATTCCGCGTCGTAGGCCTAATAATCATGAAGATAAGATTAGCAGAGTAGGCTAACTTAATACCCACGTTTTCAGCGTCTCATATGTAGGAGCAAACATGGGTGTCACAGTTCGACTACTGATGATTCCAGAGTTGACTTATTGTTATTGCACAAGGAGAGAAGTTCTATATAAACCTATAAATCCTATCTGGTCTAATTATATAGGCCGGGCCAAGGCCCGTGCTATAGCTTTAACCCTCTTTAGGTTTAGTACCGTGACAATGGGTATTGGTGTTCCGTGAAGAGGCCAGCATATAGCTAGATGCATACTACATGCCCTTTCCCCTACCCTAGGGAATATGTATTAAGGCATCGTAACACTAAAGTCGCTAGAACTACATTTTAGGCCCATGCTAGAGCCTACATCTCAGGCTTTACGACCACTTATCTCTGCCAAGGCCTGCACTTGATACTTTTGTTAATACTTCTCTTAAACAAGGTATAACTGATACTTTGCACACACCTGAATATATGTTCCAAGGTTATTGCTCTTCATGGCTTTCATCTCCCCTAATTATACCATCCTAGTGTTATTTCTTGGCCACTTGTAAAGAATGAGGAGCGAAAAACAATCAATTTATGAGCGGAAGATCACAATGGTTTAGCTAACTGAAAAGGTTTGAAATGGTCTCAGCAAATCCCAAAATGGGGAGAATCAAGAAAGCCAAATTAGTCTACTCCAAACCTGGCAGATACCTATATATACCGTTGTCACTGCAAATGTATCGACTTTATCGTTCTACTTCATGCCACTAAATGAATACATTCCCAGAAACCCCAGTGACCTCTCGGCCATTTCTATAGCAGAAACCTATAGGTATTCGATTGGTCACCATGAACCAAGTATCACTTAACAAGTTGCTCCAGCAGTGCCTACTCTGACCTAGGAAAATGAGAGTACAAGGTAAGACAGCAGGCTGTTGCCTTAAGCCCATATGCATCCGAGTTAATGGACAATGGCAACTTTAATGTCATATCTCTCCTGCTGTATTATGGCCCGAGACATCATTAAGAGACATCTGTGCCACCACTTCCGATGAAGGATCCCTTCCTTCGTTCAAACGATTACCAAGTTCTTCAGAAAGAGGAAATGGATGGTCGACAATGCTGGCAAGAGTGGCTGGTAGTACTGGAGAGCCTAAACCGAACGAGGGATGCTCATGGACTGAAAGGTATACTCCAGCGGCTCGCTGTGGTACGGCGAGAGATTCCTCTCCATCGTCACCTTCACTTGGTGAGTATTATAGATAATTCATAATAGACTAGGGATTATACTGACTTCGAACATCCCGTAGTCGAGAACGCCGAGCACTAGATGAAGTAAAGATTATGAAGACGAATTGGAAAGTAGTAACTACAAGCTGTAGTATGGAAATAACTGTTTGCGAGGGGAGTAGAGACATTGCGAGCAGCACTACTTGACGAGAGTAATTTTGTCGCTCACCCTTCGTGGAATTAGGTAAAGGGATAGATCATAGGGGGGGCTATTGAAAAGCGAAGAGGACGATCAGGGACGAAGGTAAAGTAAATAAAAAAAAAGCAAGGGAGAAGAAGCGAGTGTATCTCTTATACTTTCTACTCTCATTTTATTCTGAACGCCTAGCCTCCGTAGCCTAAGTGTTTGTTTGGCTATGCATATCACCCAGACCACTGCCTCATCTCGCAAAATCGCAAAATCGCAAAATAGGATCTTTGATACGGGCCACGCTCTTAGCGATGGCGGTGACTGCATGATAATGATTGACGAGAGTGGGCAAATTGGCCGTACGGTAGTTAATGGCAAAATTATGTCTAGATGATGGCCGCCGGGTTGTTGAAATTCTGTATATAATTGATAAGAGTGGGCAAATTATGTCTATATGGTGGCGAAGGTAAAAGGTACATGTCATGCGCCAGCTCGTTTTTTTAAACCCTGCACATGTGGCATACGTAGCAATCTCGCAATAAAGAATTGATAAGAATGGGCAAATTGACTGCACGTAGTTAAGAGTATTGGGCAAATTATGTTGATATGGTGGCGCAGACGTATATGCAGGTAGCAATCTCGCAATATTTAGGTGCATTTTTTTGCAATCGCGTAATTGGCTCGCAATTCCGCAAATCCTATCTTCTGCACATAATCAGGGTTAATTCTCACTCTTCGTGTCATTGTCGATTGACTTTCCATACACAGCTAGACTCTAGGTCTAGCTGCACAGTAAGTAAATGGGTTAAATCTTGTGGTGTCAGCTAAGTAGACACTGATCTCTTGGGCAAATTTCGACTTTTCCATTGAGGCTCGGGATTTACTTATACTAATTGAGATTATTATAACATCCGGCCTTCCCTTATATTTATCTATGGCACATTACCCTGACATATATACATATTGCACTCACATTCGAAACCACGGGTTTTTTGGTCAAACCACCCTCGTTTGCTACAATGGCTGGACACTTTGGTTCCTTGGACGCGGTTAATTGGATGACCTACGCTCCAGCAATTATCCAAATCAGCAGTGACCCTAATATCTCCCCAATCCCACCTGATCCCCTGCAGCAGCTCCCTTCACTTCACATACTATCAGACGTCGGAGTTAGTCAAGATCTTAGTGGCTTCCGGCGGAATCGCAAACGTCCATTGTATTCCCACAATAAGTGCTTCTACTGCAGAGAAAGACGCCTGAAGGTAGTCACCCTTTTAATTGGCCGTATATTTCATCAGCTGTCTAACCTTATCAGTGTGAACCTGAACACCGCCAGTGGCCGAAGGATAAATGCAACTCGTGTGAAAAAAGCGCCCTGCCCTGTTCCCCAGCACAAACCCCCAATGAGTACAAAAGACACAAAATTGAATCAAGCTCCCTCAAGTCCGCACTTTGCAATGTGGAACTTGGAATATCGACAAACCAGTATATGCGAGACTGGTAGGGCCAACCACTCTTTCAGACTGTTTAGTGTTGCTGATTTTCAAAGTTTCCTAGCTCTAGACTGGTACCGGATGCTTGTCCACATTGAGTTCGAGGCCATCAAGATCGATGAACCACTACAGAAGGTCAAGCGTATGAATAACCCGGCTACTGGGCTGTTTTTAGGAGCACTTGCATCAGCCCAATTGGAAGTTTACTCTCTGTTTTCACGACTATTCCATATACATATTAATAAACACATGGACTCAATTAGCAAAGCCGAGCTTACTCGACTTTACTGGGCTTTAAGGCATGTGAAATCCAGACAACCTCTTACTGGGCCACAACGTCACTGTCTTTTCGTTAAAATCAGCGGTTTAGATGAGGGTAGATCGCCTACTCTCCCTGAAGTCATCGGCCTAGAATCAATATATGGATTCTACGACGCGAAAATGGATTCCCTACTAAAAAATGACGACAGTCAAGAAGCCCGCAAAGCCAGTGGCGAAATGTGCATTAGATGGTTACAGACCAGATGGGGAAATATCCAAGACTTGTGCCGCAGAGCTGGCCAGTCGGGAGGAGCTTCAGCACAGTTCAGAAAGCCCTTTATCCATGAATTCTACCTTCGGCAGCGGGGTCGGCGATTCCATTTGATACAGTATTCAAAAATCAATGACGCTGATACGGCCCGGTCTTCAATTGCAACAGATACCTTGGGCCGAACAGCATTACATGTGGCGACCGGTTTGCTAGATTCAGCCGAATGGAGCTTTGATGAATGGAAAATGATACTCGATAGAACACCCGAGTCATTGAACGACACAGACCGGTTTGGGCGTACACCTTTGCACATTGCATGTGCTGCGAACCGTCTTTCATTTCCGGATGAACAGTTACGTGCGATTCGAGTTCTGCTGGATTCGAGGGAATTAGATGTCAACATTCGAGACAAATATGGATTGCTAGCAGTTGAGCATGCGATTTTGGCACGTAGGGTTGACATAGTAACAGTGTTTCAGGAAGCTGGGCATCTTCAAGTTAACCTCTGTGGAATAACCGCCGCAATGAAGCGAGTCGAAGAGATCATCAAAGAAGCCTCGGACGCAGCTGTGGTTGAATTTACTAGGCAGAGCCCCATACACTATTCACCATAGTGGGTGGTACACATACACTTCCCTCGCCTAGATAGTTCATCTAGATAACTCTAGTATTGAGCCCAGATTGAATTTATTGATAATTTTGTTTAGCTCCCATGATAAATTTATTTATGGTTTTATAGAAGAAAAGACAACGTCGTTCTCGTGCTCGATCAGATCGCGAAGCTTAGGTCAGCCTTCCTACCTATATTAGTCTCTATAACGTTGGCAAGATGGTCGCGGTTGGTAACGCCGATGTGAATTGGGCAACATCTATAAAAAGCTAGGCGAGTACTGTGACGGAGTGCGGAACAAGGGGGCCTGTGGGATTGGTATGATTCGGGTATGGTGCTTTGATTTCAATTTTCATAAATATAGGCTATAGAAATTCTCCCTCCAGGAGAGAAGGAAACCAGGGGCGGCCATACATAAATCCTTTCACTCAACAAAGACAGTACTGCATTATTTAGTTATGAAGCCTAATAAAATACTTGGAAGCGCTATCGTGACTGTGGTCAAGACTCCAAAGTGCGATGTGTAAGGCCTGCAAATCCGCTTTAGTACGCGCGCTCGCACATGCTAAAGTTGCTGGCGCTATACGGACTGCCCACGACGGTGGTAAATTTAGGCACGTCTGTGCATACGAGACCCATTACCAAAGTATCATGTCTTGCAATGCCGCCGTTTGTTCAGTGTAGGCCATAAAATGTTATGTTTACTGAAAGGCTCCTAAGACCTGCTCTCCAGGTACCACGATACCTATTGTCAGGATATTGGGTCACAGAGTGAATAGAAGCCTCTAGTTATATCTCTAGGCCTTTTATGAAGGGTATTTTATGCCCTCTTCGTAAATGGCTTTGAACCCCATAGGGATAATATAGCACCAGGGATGAGCTGATACACCGACTGAGCCATATTTCACCCTTGTAACCCCCTTTCTTTCTTTCCGTGGATAATCAAGTATTCGCTCAGGAAATAAAACTCCATTACAAGAATAAATTTGTACAAAAGTTGCAGTGCCCGTCGTTTCATTTTTCTTCCGAATCCTATGAATGTTTGTCAGCTCAATAAGTATTGTATTGGCCAGAGAAGGCGCATTATATTCACTTATCGATTTAGGAACCGACACTACTAAACTCTAATTTTAGGCAGTACGTAACAAGAACTGTTTATTACTATACACCGTCTAAGAATCTTGTATAATGGGCTCTAAATGGCAATAGCTGCTTGAGGTTATTGCTATATCCTAGATATACCCTAGAATGATGTGCGCGTAGTAGCAGACCTGATTACGCGGAACGCTTTAGGACAAAAGTCAAGCCTGCCAATTATAAGATGAGTACCATTCTCATACCATCTTGCACTGCCTCGGTCTGAAGTGCTTATACCCTTCGCTGAATTCATGCTTCTATGTCTCTGATGACACTTTCGTTGGTATTAGCGGCGTCAGCAACCTGCTGTACGAGAAACCCATCTTCTACATATCTCTCGACTAGGATTCCAGGCTAAAATAGTTGTTTCAAAGAGCATTCTCAAACGCCGAAAACTCTAAAGACGAGGAAGTACTTGTCGTACGAGAGGTTTGTGGTTTTGTCGTAGTAAAGTGCATCAACGGCATAGACGCCGCGATCCAAGTAGAAGACTTCGTCGTGAATAATCGTCTGGTTGATGTAAGTGAATTCCACACTGATATTTATTATCAACTCTCTGGTAATCCAGTCCACGATCCTCACTTTGCATAGACGAGCCTCGTTGGGGCCTTTTGGATTGCTGTCAATTTGTAGTCGGAACCCTTCAGTCGTTATCATCCCGTCTAAAGCATATCCCCCCTCGCGTCTTACTAGGTCGCTAACTATAGGCCTTCCCTGAGACATGGTCCGCTGTATGAGCCGGCGGCTTTCTGGTGAGTTTCTGGTTGTTGATAATCGGACGATAGTGGCTATAAAGCGATGGATAGCATGAGGTAAATTGTTGGAATCATGACTAAGTTTTATACTCTGCATCCTCCCTTTCTCCGAAGACAAAAAAGGAAAAATATAACGGGTTGAGAAATTTTCAAGTCTCGGCTAATTGTCCGCATCCAACAAACTTCTCGGTCAATCATTGTACCACAATGTCACCCTAGATAATAATTCTAGCGATGCAAATGCTTATTTGTTCCAGCATGGTTGGAGCTGTCACACATTCTGGCGCTGTGGAACCCCAGGACTATTACCCTGTGTAAACAAATGAACACTTAGTACCGCTGTGATTAGTAAGAAATCAACGGTATAAAACCCTAGTCCCTTATCCCTATGATACTCGTACTCCCTTGCCTTCTATGTTTACCACCATTTCTATATGCAAACTCTATAGTATTTAGAAGGTCACTACCAATGAAATTAGAGCCTAATGGTTCCAAAGGGCGCGTGATCGAGACAGCTCAAACCAACAAGCTCATGGCATAGTCAGCCACAAAACAGAGCAACCGTTTCAGAACACTTCACTGCACATTTGAGTCAGAAATACTCCTGTTTGCCTCCTTACATTATTCCCTAGTACGGAGGACTCAACATTCTAGGGTTCGGCCCTACTGTGGCCCAACCCCGGCAATAATATTCAAAGCAGGTGAATCACTCAAATGGTGTTTGATACTAACGAAATTCGGAATGGGCCGAAAATCTTGAACCTAGACGAACTACACTGCCATTTGGTTTGCCAGTGGTGGTGTACAAGGAGGTTAGTTCTGTCTAGATAAGCAGAATCTAACTATTTAGGCTGTCCGGGTAGGTCGTTCTCGCCTTAGGTATGCTATAATAGCATAGGCTCTGAGGTTTGAATGAAATTGTTGGTTCTTCTAAATTAAATAGGTACATAATAAATGATTTACTAATATGGTGGTGCAAGAGATAGCTCTAACACAAGACTACGTTGCGTGGGTATCCGTTCTACCCTGAAACGCAGGTAAATATTCAGTTGCTATTCTTCTAATGCTGAATTTAGCGACTAGAGATTTCACAAACCACATGTAGAGGGATGAAAGAAAGCGGCGAATCGTATATTTCAATAATAATGATTGCTTTAATACTAATTCAAATAGCTAATCTTCTACTCCTAGGCTTAATATTATACCTGCTCTCCCGTTACTATGTAAATCTGGCAAATTTTCCCATAACTTGGAAAATATTGCAAAAGGAGAACCCAATTTTGTCTAAAATATCGTCTATTGGTATTCTAAACAGGGCTTAGAGCCTCTCCTCGCAGAACCAAAGTAAACTAATATGGAAGTATGAATTACATTTCTTCATGCATGGCTCGACTCTCTGTAAATCATCTTCTTTTCGAGCCGTCCAACATTCAACTTCGACGCTAGCATTAGTAGTCGCCATTCTCCTCTTCCAAAACGCTACCTTCATCCAAATTTTTAATTATTAGCCACAACACTTTCGTCATGGCTCTGGCCTCCTTGTCCTTCGATATCGTCTCATCTGTAACCTTTTCAATTTTGTCATGATGTCTCATCTCTGCCTTTTCTCTCCGTTGGTCAATCCTACGTAGCCTGTCATCCACCCTATGACCATGGCCACCACGTACTCTCTGCTCTCTCTTATCCAGTCTAGCCAATTGCTTTGCTCTCTTTTCTTCTGCTTCTTCGACAGCCTTCTGGTGCTTTTCAAGGGCCTTGGTCCTGTCTTTTAATATCTTCTTCTCAGTATCCTTTCGTTCACGCTCGGAAGCTGACGCATGGATCCTTGCCCACAGGTTGGTGTCCATATTGACAGGCGGCAGGGATTCAAGGTCCAGGGGCTCAATCCAGAGCGCGAGAGCCTGCAGCCACCGTTGTGTCGCGCCTACTGTCTGTATCTCTTGAGCGTCTAGAAGTGGCTGTAGCAATTTCACGTCATTTCTGATCTTCCCAGCAGTGTCCAGTATCGGGATTCCATTGATCCTTGCCATAGCCTCAAGCTTGGCAATCTCCATCTTGAGACCGCGCGGGGCGAAAATCTCCTTGTTGACCTTCCGCAGATACACTTCGGTCGCTCCCTTCGAGAGGGCGATTGTGCCCAACTGTGCTGCAGCATTGATGGTTAGGCCGATGGTCTGAGCGCTCCCTAGAGGCACGTTCTCTATGATCTCCCCAGCCAAGGCAAGGGCCCGAAGTGGTGGGCTCTGTACAGCGACACGATTCAAACCGTCCAACATGTCTAGAAACTCGGCACGGCTAATTTGGAAAGCTTCTAGACTCGGTGGGTACGCTCTAAGGAACGGGGAGCCTAATGATGCTGCTGAAGCGGGGATGGCGATGGGCTTTCGTAAATGCTGAGAAGGCGCGCGTATTGGTGTAGATTCCGGACCGTAAGGGCCAGGCGCTAACAAGTCTTGACGACTATGATGCTGCAACTGCGACTGCGAGTGATACGGCGAGTACTGTCTAAC
>JAPESX010000369.1:0-19550 GCA_029590615.1 Nemania bipapillata | reverse complement strand
GGATTGGAGAGTTGCGTTTCTAGATTCCAAGTCCATAATCTACATAGCCAACCAAGGCAAATCGAGACGAGTCAGCCAGGTAAGAAGGGGCGTAGATGGATGAACAGATGAATGCATAGATGGGGGGGAAGGGGGAGGGTTTGATTGATAGAGAATCAAAGAAGGAACGAGATGGGAGGTGGTGGGAGGTGATGCTGAGGCGATGCAGAGGTGATGCCGAGGTGATGGGATGACATACGTACCTTCTTCTGTAACCTCACCACGCTTGTCCATTTCTTCTCGAGCAGGCCCTCGTATTTCTTGGAGGTGGCATCATCAAACGTGTCGCCGAGGTTCAGCTCGGTGCGTAATGCCGTCGCTGTATCGGGCAGATTGTTGGAGACCAGGTAAGCAATGATGGCCTTGTGTCTGCGAGGCGTGTATGCCCAAAGTTAGCAGGAATCGTGGCAAGGATAATAGCAGCAGCAGCAGTAGCAGCAGTAGAATACAGGAAGGGAGGAGAGAGACAACGAAAAGGAAGTCGTACAGCTCTTCAGCTTGCCGCGGAGTCAATATTTGTGTCATCTTGGACCAAATGCAGTATTCTATTCACAGACATGCGCAATGCGCAATGCGCGTTCGCACTAGGACAATGACAACGATAGCAACGATGACGACAACGACGGCAATAACGACGATGAGCCCAACCGAGCTTAGCTCAGCCCAGCAAAACCAGGATCGACCTAAACGCTGACGCACAAATCAACCGTGCATATATAGCAGCTCTACCCGGCTGCGCTGCTGGTTCAACGCGTGTTGTTAGAGCTGGACGTGTCTTCTCCTTCTTCTTCTTTTCTTCTCACAAAGAAACCGAGACAGGTGGTCTGATGGTAGTCTGTAGGTAAGGTAGGGAGGTACCTACTTGTCAGGACAGCACACGACAGGCGAAAAGGAGGACAGGGGACAAGCTTGATAATGGTGTAACCGAGAAAGGCAGATAGAACGGCAGAACGGCGGACCGGCGGGATGGAGGATTGTGAGATGTGATGTGAGACGTAGGTATAGGAACAGGGTTGGTTGGGCTAGTCTAGTGTTCAGCGTTTTCCCCTTTCGCTTGTTGAACCGTGAACTTATTCATTCATCCGGTCACGATCGGTCGGCTACTAAAGGCCGAAATAAAATAAAAAAGACCTGGGGGAGGGGGGAGGTTTCAGACAACAATNGTGAGAGAGATGTACCTTCTCGCAATGACTGGATTTTGGAAAAGGGTTCAAGAGAGAACAGATATGGCTGGAATAGCACGCGTGCACCTAGCTAGGACAGAGTATAGGATAGGAGTAGGTAGTATCTTGAAGATATTGTTGTTGTCATTTGTTGTTCGGATGGAGGCTTCTTGGTCGATCGATCGACTTAAATGATAGTATCACCATTTCGGGACTGGGCCTAGGCGCCTAGGATAGTCTAGGTAGGTACTAAGGTACCAGTATTCTGTACCTCTGAGATTACATAAAGTAGGTATGTAGGTTTTACCATCCTAGATCGGATAACCTAAGCTATGCCGCTTTTAGCCTGAGCCTAAGCCCTGTCCTGAGCAAGACCCGCTTTTTTATAACTTGATATTATCTAGTGTGGCTTGTGGAAGTGGCTGAGGCAAAAGTGGCTGGGGGTTACCTGTACCTAATCTGCTTTTCCTAGATAAGTACCTACATACATAGACTAATCTAATCTAGGTAGTCTACTACAAGTGCCTATCACGAGTGAGCAAGGTGGCCCGTTGCTCCCCCGACGGACCTTCTTCCCCTCCACACATTACCTAGAATGGAGTTTATATGCATGTACCTAGGTACTTAGCGTTGTTGACTAACGAACAAGTACATTGCTATCATCCTTCTTCACTTGACTTGCTGCACTCTGTGTAGATAATTGCTAGATAGATACCTAATCTCCAAGGTATATAGCTGTCAACAAGAACTTGGAACCCCACAAAATTTCTTGCCCACAAGGCTTGTTGTCGATGAGCTGTGCCAACAAGGTTACAGGGGTCAATGGACCTTGAAAGATAAACAATTTTTACACCTCTACTTATACGGTATCATAAGTACAGACAGACATAATGACCTAAAATTCTAAACATCGACATGCCAGACAAGAAACTTCAGTACAGTCAATACTGTCTCCTACGCTCCCTCTACTGAGCTTGCCCTCCGAGTTAGTCTACCTTTATCAACCTGTCTGTGAAGAATTGCATACCTACGTTCATTCAGATACATCCCTGTTCTATTCCTACTTATTCGACCTCCTAGTTGCGCTATCCTAGCCCGCACACAGGTACCCATTCCGTCATCCTCCTTATCCCCCTCCTACCTGCTGTACTTCCGCTGCATCTGCGTCTGCGTCTGCATTTGCATCTGCGCCCACGTCCACCTCAACGTCCACCGCCGATTTGTCTGTAAACATCACGTACACAAACACACAAGAATACCCAATACCATCGGCGCAGCCACAACACCAACGGCAATAGCATCGGCATCGGTATCGGCATCGGCAATTCTTGGCTCGGTCCCCCCCCAGACTAGACAAGACGACGATTCCTTCTTACCAAGGCTGCGTGTTGTGCGTGCCTCAGCTTGGTGCCCCTTGTTTCTGTGCATGGTGTCAGTGGCATAGGTGTAGGCTGTATATGCTCTGTATGCCTGTGTAAGGTGCGTTTGTCCAAGTTGCCATCTCTTTCTTCCCCTCCACTCCCACCTTCTATACTTCATGGATTTCCTGCTTCTTTCTCCTTCCCTCTGTCTATCTTTTCCTTCCCTCCCTTTCTCTCTCTCTCTCTCTCTATCTCTCACACACACAAACACATACAAGCTTCATACCTGCAACATCAAGCCGAAGTTGTAATACTAGCGCATCCCTCTACTTTGCCAAGTGTGCCTGAGATGCAATGCGGGCAAAAGCTACCGAGGTAGAAGCAGATGCCTAGCCTACAACCCAATTCATGGCATATTAGTATATACACTCAAGAGAAGCGTCTATATGTATCCATATACATAGTTGGTGTATCTTATGACGGCAGATGAGGCCTCTCACGGCTCTTGGGCATCGTAGCTTGCCTCTACCCTAAACCGCTAGCGAAGAAGCTGGATGAGGGGAGATGAAGAACAGGAAGAGGAACGATATGCCTGGCCAGCCACCCAAAATTGACACCAACATGTCGACCCGGTCCTCTTCCTCGTCCTCGTCCTCGCCCTCGTCCTCAACCTCGTCCTTGTTCTCTTCCTCGTTCTCATCATTCGTGCCGAAGCTAATAGATAAGATAGCCTCTGCTCTGTCATCGAAGCGCAGAAAGAAAAAGAAAGAAAAGCGAAAGCAAGAGGGAAGGGAAAGGGAGAAGGAAAAGGAAAAGGAAGAGGACGGCAACGACAACCGGCGCTCCAAACCCCGCGTTGCCGATACTGAAGTCAACGCGAATAACGACGGCGGTAACGATCATTATAGTTTCGTTCCCCTCTCGGAATACCAACCCGGCCTCCGCTGCGATCATACCGGCTGTCCTCAGAACGAAGACGATCGGGGCCCTGATCCCTATCGCCCACTGCCTACCGACCCGAAAGACGCTCATCAGTGTCAGCCTGCCGTCATGGCCGACGGAGAGCCAGACTATAGCTCTCTACCGCTCACAGATCGGTGGGTGCACAAGGTAAGCACCCGTTCTCTTGCTCTCTGGCTCCCATTCCCCCTTGCTTCCGGGCTTGGTGGGTGCGTATTATGTTGTTGGTATTGATGTTGTTGTTGTTGTTGTTGTCGTTGTCGTTGTTATAGTGGGAGTAATACTGACACTCCGTTTTGCGCGCCCCCTTTTACTAGGTCTGGAAAGTTCGCAAACAAGCCTACGAAGATGCCGCCAAGCAGTTCGAGACCACTCCCGACGAGCATGATCCCACCTTCCGTCCCTTCAACCAAGATCCTAGCCTATGGAAGGACGCCGTCGCCGCCCACCTCAGGCCTTAGCTGCCGTGAAGGCTCCGCTAGAGAAAGTTTTCGACCCTAATACCATGTCCAATTATGATGATAATTCTCGCGAGTACTATGGCCGTTATAATATTCCACCGCCTACTGAGCCACCAGTATCTGATCTCCCACTCCGTAACGATTCGCTCCATGCAACGCTCAGAGAGTCTCTTATCGATCTTGATGCTTCTCTAGGTGGCGCAGATTTATCGAGCTTTGTTGATATGGGGACCATCAGACCAGCGCCGGCACCGGCCCCTGGCCCTGGCCCTGGCCCTGGACCCCGCGCTTCCATGGACAATAACTGGTCATTCTCATCTGCAGCAGAGCCTCTGCCCCATCCTCGAGCCCCCTTAAGCGATCCAGCAGATCTTAACAACGGCCGACATGCTCCAGACTGGTCATGGCCCACTAGTATCCCTCCAGCTTCTGCCAATCCTGACTTCTCACACTTCACTTTTAGCGACGAACGCCCCAGGCTCTTCCATCACGAGACAGAGCCTGCCATGTTACCATCACAAGGATATGAACTAGAAGTATCTGGTGGCGGTGGAAATGACCGTATGTCTGTCGGCAGTTTGATCGACCTTGATATGAGTCTGCCGGAGCCAAACTTACCAGAATTAACAAGACCATCAACGTCACATTCAGACGTTGCCTCGATTGCTGGCTCGGAGATGGGCGGTGTTGGGCCATTCGACCTAGAACGTCACGCTTCCGTATATGCCCCCCTCGCTCTTACTACTCGGGAGCCATCCATCTATGTATCGGAGGACTCGGAATTCGCCCAACGAATCGCTCGAGCCACCGAGCCCGAGCTAGAAGAACCCCCTAGTCACTCAGAAAATAGTAGCTATGATATTCAGCTACCGTTTGTGAACCCACCAGCCTTACGTATTTTGGAAGGCCGGGCGTCCGGGGCGGAGGTTGCCGAAGAGATGAGAAGATTAATTGGGAATCTCAGAGACCACCTTTCTTCGATAAGCGGGCAAGTTTCGGGGATGGAGCCGCGACGGGCTGGGGGCCCTCGTGTCTGGGAAGATTGATTTCCTAGAGAAATGATAGCACTGCTAACCGCTGTCCTTTGTATAAACACGGAGTTATGGGTAGATACCAAGTCGACTAGGATGTTATGGAATGCACATCGATTGAGGCAACTAGTCCTCTCAGCCAACGTGTCCAGCGTATAAAGTGATAGGAGTAAAATAGTAATGTCCCAAATCACCTCGACCCATTGCATGGAAACTCCGGGCCGTTGCAACCACGATGGTAGATAGACATATTTACCAATAATTAGCATTCCGACTCTCAAGGCGTTCTTTCTAGATATATACGTAGACACATTTCTTTCCTTGTGGGAAAGCTTTATTTTAACTCTCTAACACTGGAGAGTCCATCATTGTACCTACCTCAGTATGGGTTTGCTATTCATTGCAGAGATCCGGTACGTAGGAGAATGCAGATGAGCCGCTTACATTTCGAATTGTCACTTTAGCGACTAGGTAGTTCGTTCAACAAGATACGATTCTCATGCAAAATATAGGCAGGGTTTCAACTCTATCACGCTGGCAGACTGCTGTGAAAGAGGGTTACGATAAATACGAATTACGAATATAGGTTCTGGACCCCTTTTCAGTTATTGTAGTGGCTTGATGTATGACTAGTTGGTTGTCTACAGGAGGATACCAATAAACCTATCGCGTAGATATAATACTACATACATACATCTACGTGAACCCGATTAGATCTCCCATCAGCACAGCCTGATACTTGTCCACGGCCTCGCGCAAACGGATGAGAATTCCCGCCGCAAGCATCTTAACGTCGTTTTCCTCGCCCGCACTTTCACCTCCCCGCGTATTGTCGAATACACTGCTCACCCACTCCATGGTCTCAACGACTTGGCGGCCCTGCCGCTCGCATAATCCGCGCACATCGCCTTCATTGACGTCGAGCAAGGCCGCAAGCGCCATGAGCACGGCATGCGTCACGGCTACATCACCGTCGCCATCACTATCTGTATTATTTACGCTCAAGCACCGTCCCCGTACTCCTAGGACCAAGTCCCATAGCTCGGCCGTCATCTGGGGTAGCGCGAGTGTGGAGGGTCCGGCGGCGTGGATGAGAAGGCCCAGGGTCTTGAGGTATAGCGCGAGGAGATATGGCTGGAATATGATTTTGCTCGACGCGGAGCTCCGCATGGCAGCTTGGAATCGAGACGAAAGTGGAAAGAAGAAGTGTTCGGAGATCAAGTTCGCCGTTGTATTAGGTATTGAGCGGATACCGCGAGATTTTGATTTATATTTGGTCGTGGCTGGAGAGTTAGCTTGGGACTGCTGGAGACGTGATGTGAAAGAAGAGAGCTTTAATGCGTCAGGGCCGGTTACAGAATCTGCTGCTTCGACTGCCAGAGGGGCGAGGAATGTCTGTGATAATGATTGCGCGAGGGTGTCAAGGGCATTAGGGGGTAATGCTTTGAGGTTTGCGCCTGGCAGGGGTCTTTCTGCTGCAGACGCTGGCTGGAGGTATCGCTTTTCTATCCTGCTTGGTAGAGTCTTGGATGGGAAGTGTGCGGCTGGTGCGTAGTCCGAAGTCTCAAATCCAGCTATCTCTCTGCCGCTGAGCCCGAGAACGATGAGAATAGAAGCCCGCTGGGAGAGTGAATAATCCCCATCAAAAAATGTTTTCGCGAACCAGGGAGCCATTTTCTTCGGCTGTGCGACGACGACTGCCACCATGCCTTGGAGACGAAGGTTATAAAAATTCTCGAGCTCGAATTTGTCCTGAAGACCAACGAGAAGTGATGCTAGCTCTCCCGCATGGGATACGACTTCAGTGCCAAAGTTCGCTTTACGGCGTATAAGGGTAGGCACTGTTGTAAGAGCTAGCTTTTGCTTGTCGTAGTTCTCTGTGTCTCGAAAATAATTGATCAAATCTCTAATGTAAACAGGAGCCTTAGGCTTGTCTCGGTTGATAAGTGTTGGATCATCATCAGAGTCCTCTGCGTCAGAGTCGGGCTTGGCGTAAGGCACTAGGTCCGGGTCCTCCTGCTCCTCATTGTCTACTACCTCCTCAATAATAAGGCCTGTCTTTACTGGGGTTTTGTTGACCGGTGATGGCTCTTGCTTTCTTGCTGGCCTAATTGGCTTAACCGGTTTAGTGGAGGTCCTTGTTGGCAGTGTGGGTATAGATGTTCTCAATGGATCCAGTGGCCCAGCCTTATCAGACACATGGACTAATGACTTATACCAATTTGCTTCCTCTGTGGCCATTTCCTCCACTTTGAAGTCCAGTTTAGTATCTTTCCCATGAACAAGCCCAGAGAGTGCTTCGCCGACAGCCATTCCAAGGAAGCGTGCCCGGCTTTGTGATACAGCAAGTCTATTGGAAATAGCATTGAGATATACACTTGACCGTAGGAGGATTGTGAGTTTCATTGGCGCCACCCGGTGAACGTATCCGGCACTCAAGAGGAGAACTTGTGCATGCGCTATATGCTAATTAGTATCCAACTCGAGAGTACTAGCTCAACCGGACTCGCCTTCTTGTTGTAGTGCTGGGGTATGTTTGATGTATAACTTGTCACTGAACATATTGATGCTCTTTTCTAGAACTGTTAAAATAGACTCTCTATGGTCAGCAAGAGCAGCAACGGCAGCCCGTCTTATGCTACAACCTTCGCCGACTCCTGCCCCGGATGCACTTGTCAACCAAACCACGAGATTATTCTGTTGAGAATCATTGTTGTCGATGACTGCTTGGAGAACACCTATTGACGCCCAGATGATTGGGTATTCTTCACTAGTCCCGTTACTGTCAACAGAGGCGAGGTGAAGATCTGATAATAGCTTCAAGATGAAAAATAAGACCTTTCGCTGCTCGGAAAGAGGGTAACTGTCGACTAGCTTTCTGAATATCTGCTTCCCAGCATCATCCTGGAGAAGTAGTTGATATAAGAGATGTTGTACGAGTATTTCTAGTATTAAGAGAGAGAGAAAAAGTCAGTAGTAGCTACCTTCTACGGAGAGAGTCGAAAACATACCGGTATGCCCCAACCTCATTGCTCGTGCACCAAGTTCAGCACATAGTTTGATGTCTTCTTCCTTGAGCGGAGACTTTGCCCAATGGATCTGGTTACGAGCGAGCCAGGTAATGTATTGCTTATTGTTAGCAACCCATACGGGCTCTGTAAGTTGGCCAGCCTGTCGGCAGATGTCCTCAGCCTCCGCGGATAAGGAAACAATCTTCCCGCTTGCAAAGAGTGACAAGAACTCTTGTCGTAGGGGGCGGGCGTGGAGAGGGCTATTCACTGAGGCGATGTAATCCCATATGCACAGCAACTGGCTATCGCCATCGAGAATGGTGGCTAATAGACTTAAGGTGTGGACTAGGTTGAAGATTACATGGGAATTGTTCGGATCTTTTGGTCGTGACTTAGCTTCCCGTATAAGAGAACGTATGTAGGTAAGAGCAGCATTGACACCGGCAAAGCTTCGCAAACAAGCTACAAGGACATTAACACCACGTTTATCGGGAGACTCTTCCAGGACAGTCCAGTAGTTAGGGACGATCTCTGTGACGAGTGCATGGATGATTTGCGCGCTGCGAGGTCCCGGCGCTCGCACATCAAATTTGTGCTTATCCTTGCCTCCCTTTTGCAGATAGTTCAGAACAGATAATAACGTATCATGGCTGGGCTGGTCTTTCAGGGCTTCTAATGCTTCTTCGGGGGATGCGCCTCTGAACGCAGCCTGCGGGACCTTGACAGGCCTGGAAGCCTTTGAAAGGCTGGGGAACTCGTCGGGTTCACCTCCATTCCTATAGGTCTGGCTAACTGGCATGAGAAGTTCTCCCATAGTTCTAATAATATAGACATAGAACTTGACGCATGGATTAAAACCCGGTTGGTAGGATGCGCACCCCTTTTTTACTCATAACTTTGGTTGATGAGACTGCCCTGTTGATGTGGTAGGGCGTCGTTAGGAGATACATGTAGGTAGCTTCAATTAATGCTACAAACCTCCTAGGCTCGAGTCTAGGTACCAGGTCGGTGTTCTAGAACCTATATACAAGGTTAGGTAGAGCTAAGTGGATACTCCAGGGCTTTCTGTCCGAATACTTAGTTACCTGCGCACGCGGAATGACGTCGCTTTTAGCTCTATCAGTATCTATTATGTACCTACATATGGGCCTATCGGTCGTTTTATTATTCAAGCCTAGAGGTGTACCCAGGCTATGGTCGACAATTCAAATATTATGCATGAGTAGAATTTTAGGCGCGTATCTAAAATACCAAAAAGCACAGTTTCAACATTAATCGACGCCCTAATCCCTTACTCAGTTCTGGGCTGGATACCTACCCAAGGTACAGAATATACTATGTACCTACAGCCGTATAAGGGTATTAGATATAACCTAGTTTCGTATTTTCACTAGTTCTTACACCCCCTAAGGCCCGGACCAGGGCCCCCCTGTAAAGTAAAATACCCAGCTAAATTATATAGTTTTTTTACAAMTTTATCTTCTAGATCTTCAACGCTCCAGCTCTAAAAGAAGCCTACATATTATATGCGCTTTAACACCGCAAATCTTGCCTACATGTAAAACCTACTGCAAATGCAATTGTGTTCTTTTGCAAGCCCTGCGAGGATAAAGGTTCCAATTAATTGGCTGTTTAGTCCTAACAGCCCCCGCGTTACGAAGATGATGATGCTACCTCCATATAAAGAGCAAGGGCTTCAAATCTGGTTGGGTATTGGCCGGCTACTGTGTTATCGTCCTATTCCACGGGAGGTGTGATTCACTAAGGAATACAGCAACCGAAGGTTGCCGAATCACCTTAGCATGCGTAAGCAACCGGACTACTAGGAGTGAGGCAAGCCAAAATTCCATTGGAACTTGCGAGATGGTGGTGAGATGGATAGTGGCGTACTGCATATAAAAGGCGTCAGTCACTATGCTTATGATGCAACAATGGTAGCGTTCAATATTTATTGGTTCTCCATTGAATTGGTGGCCACTTAATTACTACTGTAATATGGGCCTGCACCAAACGCCTTCGATGGCGATGCAAAAAGTGCGCATGAATATGATGTGCAGGTCTTACACACCGCACTTTGGAGGCCTGAAAACGGCCACCATAGCACTTCTAAAGGTTTCTGAAGCCTGGCATTTTCTATTAGTTTCATATGTGATTTCGTTGCGTAAGAGTCTTGCCTTCTCCTCTTCCTGCCTCTTAAGAAATTCTCTACCGTTTACTTATGCAAGCAGATTAAAAATTCAACGCACTATCTAATTAACTACTCATTCGACAACAGTACATTTTTAACCCTCCCTTCCCTCCCCTCCCCAGTATTGTAGTTCCACAGTTACATCATTTAAACGAATTATGGCTGGACTTTTCGAATTGATTGGGCTGCCTACATGTACTGGCGCCCACTAGGCAGTTAATTGAATGCCCGAATTATCACAACGCCCCCTTGTTCCTCACTCCCACACAATGTGGCAGCTCTGGCAGCCCCCAATAGTTGGAGTAAGCTACCATCCCATCCGGATATACCGGCAACCTACATGTACGTAAAGTGCCTCGTATACTCAATAGTTCTCTGGGACGTTTAGGACAAAAGAACAGGATAGAAACCAAGAAGCTGAAAGCTAAGGTTGTTTCTTCGTAGCTATAGGTTTTCTACCTCTAGATATAAAGGTTGAATAAAAAATCTAGCGTTAGATCTAAAAGATGCTTATTGTTCTGCGAAAGATAGGCCAAAACATGTTATTTAGGCTATGATCCCTAGACCACCTGACAGTATCGCATGCGTCACACATAGTGATCAAAACTTTCGGTGTATTAGACTGTGTGTGGGACCGCAGATCCAGCCCCGCTCCGATATATGTAACGCAGAGCCTACAAAGATCGTAGAATTATATCGTGCGAGCTCTCTAGGAAGCAGGGGATCGGAGAATCTATAAGCATATAAATAGGGACTCTAGGGTCCTAGATCTTCTCCCTGGATATAGCTGTCACACGACCGGGACCGCCACCGCCGTGATTACCTGAATACGCCCAACCACCTGAGACCTAATCCACCTGTAGGAACGCTATTGGAGGAAGAGAGGATCACCTGGACCAAGGACTCCTGCATAGAGACCAAACAGCCAAAAAGGTCCTAGATTGCAACCTAGAGACCTCAGGTTTAAATAGGCCTAGACCTTCCTTACTAGGAACCGTTAACTTTATTAGACCTCTTCTAATCCCTATATATCAGCCCTTGTCACACTAGCATAGCACAACACATAGTTTCGTCACTTATTACACTCCTGAATTGATTCCTAATAGTTGCGGCTCTACTCCATGACTATTATGTTGATCGACATCCACAAGATCATCAATACTAGACTACCGTAATGCTAGCGTATCTATTTTTTATAACATTGATTAGTTTAAAGACTGTGGCTTTTACTATGGACTAACTTGACATGCACTAAAAGTGAAAGGCGAGCTGCGCTTTCACATATAATATCTTGGTGTTACTCCAATATATTCCTAAGGATCTAATCCATATTGAGTTGCTCCTTTTGAGCCACCTCGCGGCGATGAAGGAATCGGATGGTTAAGGCCGTAACTATCATCGCAGCCGCAATGAATACCATTGTGATGAAGCCTTTATGGTATTGGGGCGAGTCAACCTGCTGCCAGATAATGAGGGGCAGCCAAGCCTGCACGACGTATGCAAGCTCGTTCATCGATGCCGTGACGAAAGCTCTCTCTTCATTGTCGTCGCCACAAATCTCATGAGCCCATGCGAATGTAAGCCCACTGATGCCACCGCTAATGCTCCCGAGAATATAGGATCCCCACTTCCAGCCACGCGGGATATCCCAGACAGCGAGACTTGCATTCGTAGCAATGTTGAAGGCCCCCGCGAAGATCATAGGCGGCCATCGTGCACCTCGGAATATCGAATCTGAGCTCCATGCGTATATGTATGTGAAGAGAACGGCGACTGCCGAGGCAATAGTAGGGTACGTGTTGATAGCCGTAACGCTGTAACCCTCCGACTTCAGCCAGAGCGAAAAGGCCGGCTGGCTGCCGTACCCAGTTCCATTGTTGAAGAAGATGTATAGCAGAACGAGAGAGTAGATATGCCATGACGAGAATATTTTCTTGAACTTTGCCTTCGTGTATTTACCCCTCTTCGCACGTCCCTCCAACGCCATTCGCTTATTGGCCATTGCGATATCCTCCTTCGTGAGCCACCATGCTCGTGTGATCTCCGGGACATCTGGAAACAGGAAGAACCCGGAAATAGCGATAGGGAGCGAGATAACCGTGTTGATGATGAAGAGCCATTGCCAGCCGTGGAACCCGCCCATGCCCTCAAGCCTATAAACCGCTGCTACCAGATATCCCGAGAACATGGATCCGATCGCGCCGCTAGAATGAAATATGCAGGAGCGCTTCGCCAATTCATCTTTCCGATACCAGCTGCCGATGATGTATTGCATGCCTGGATAGAATGCGCTCTCGGCTAGGCCAATGAAGAACCTTAGAACATATATCTGGGTGGCTGTTTGGCACTTGGCCAGCAGGATCGTAAGGACAGACCACGTCACCTAGAGATTAGTGTAAGTCAATTATACAACTATCAGGATTCTCAAAACATACCTCCAGAGCAGGAATCCAAATCGACGGCCGGACCTTGGTCAGGATCATGTTACTTGGTTTATTAGTGAAAGCACTCAGACTGAGGAGGAATCACTCACCTGGGGATCTCCCCAATGACATAACCCACTGTCCATGCTGTCGTGATATAATTGAGCTGGTTGCCGTATAACCCCAAGTCTTCTTTCATGCCCGAAACGAATGCGCTGTTGATGTTGACTTGATCTAGATACTTGATGAAGTACCCAAGGGACGCCAGAGTCAGGACGACAGCATCGAGTTTGAACAAGAAACGTCGCTCTTCGGGCGACTTATCGAACGTATCCCAGACATACGAACGCCATGTCCTCTTCGGCGTCGCGGCAATGATAGCTGATTCTTCATCGATGCTATTGTTGCCTGAACTCTCTCTATCGTAGACAACGGCGGCGCCTTTCGCATCCGAGTCCATCGTATTGTATGAAGGATGAGTCTTTGGACGAGCCATTTCTCTCCCCCGTGATAGTTCACGATGGATTGGACGGGTGCGGAGGCATCTTAATGACCAATACCTCATCGCCTATAAGGCACGAGGAAACCGGTGTCTCTAGTGTCATTTGGATTATTCAGCCAAGATTTCATCAACCACCCACATCATCGCGTGCGTGTGAAACGTGCAACGCCATGAGCTCCCACGCGTATAACCAGGGTTTCTCATCCTCCATCGACCCACGATTCGCGCTCTAGACCAGGTATCCGGCGTGTATCCTCGGCAAAACCCACCGATTCCAACAGTCGCGTGCCTCGATCCGCGCGGTCATGCATCTATATCTCGACGATAGTGGCTGTAATAACGCCTGAGTCCCTGAGGATGTTGCGCTTCGCGCCCGCAAAATGCCGACAATGAGCACCACATGTTTTGATGGCACCAATTTGAAGGACATCGCGTCATCGTTTCCCCTCATCGAGAAAATCGAATGAGACCCTGGCGATAAGACACACTGGCGTCGCCCACACGTGAGGAGGTGGGATTCGTGCTCGCACCATGGCGTACTGAGATCACGAATGCTGCGGGGGGGCCAATCACGCCTTCGGGGCCATGAAAAGGGCCATGGGCACCGGCACCGTTCCGGCGCTGCAACCACTCCAACTGGCGATCGACGCCATCACGACACGAGATAACGGGCATAATTCTGCAGTCTTGAATCCGGAACCCCAAGGACTAATGGAAATGAGTATCCGCGCGGGCAGCTTTTGATTATTCAGCTCAGTCGTCCCGATCGCCGGAGCGCAATGGCACGGAACCGCGTATAAGAGAGAAGCTCTCGCGGGGTACCCTGGATGTATTCTGTGATTTTAAGCCTAGGAAGAACTAGGGAAAAGAAGCTATCTTGAGGCCGATCAAGAAAACAATTGTTGTATCTATAATAAAGACTCCAAGAGGACTTTCGCTATTATTGTCCGGTCTGCATCTGCATCTGCACCATGGCGCCCTCAGCAATCCCAATTGACGASCSCATCGTCGACGCCATGCTGCTGAGCGCGAAGCCGTGCCGCGGCTGCATGGCCTACTTCTCGCTCGCGGGGAAGACGCTGCAGCCGCTCGACGACGGCACCGGCACGGGCACCATGACCGCGGCGGCGCCGTTCCGCGCCAAGTTCACGCCCCGCGTCGACAAGAGCTACACGCCCGTCTTCTACCTCGCGCGCGCCCTCGACGAGGCGCAGAGGGCGGCCCTCTGGCACCAGCTGGGCCAGATGTGGACGGGTGGTCTGGCGGCCATGGGCGCCGTGCTCGGCTCCTCGCCCGCCGTCCAGGTCGGCGAGGTGTACTACCTCTTCAACGACGGCACGACGCCCTGGTATGCCCTCAACGGGCAGGAGAACATGAGCGATGCGGAAATCGCCGAGGCCATCGCGCGGCAGGAGATGAACCCTGTGTATTGGATCGGCAGGTGAATGGACTCGCCCGTTGTGGGCACGATAGATGGCCCTGTCGGCTCCGATGTCCGTCATTTACACCAAGACATCGTTATTACACTTCCTACTACCACGAGGTGTGAAAATGAAGCAAGGATTCGTCGGGGCTATGCTAGCCAATAATTAGCCTACACCTCCTTATATCTACACTATACGAGCAAAAAAAGCGTTCTACACGGTCATCAAATATGCAGCAGGTTGGGATGGGATATCAGGGGTATTCGGGCATACAGGGTTAGAGTTTCAGGCAGGGCGTTTTAGTCAGTTACATGGGATAATTCATAGACATAGACTTCTAGATCGTATCGCCAAGACGCAGAAAAGTACACATCGGGAGGATAGCAAGGGCCGGTCCCCTGCATACTCGGAACCTACATTAAATAGCTATTATATGCGATATATTTCCACTCCTCTATATGCATAGGCATTACTGATGCACCATTGCCTACACAATAATCTGGCTCTGCAGGAGCATCATGACATCTCACGGTCCCCTACAAACAACCTTCCAGCGGGCTTATACCCGCATACACCTAATGTTTCACGTGGCTCTAGTATGTTAGGCTATGCAGGCGGTAGCTAGGATCGATCGTCGGGATCGTATTGCTTAGATAAAAACTACTCAGTAATCGAATCGGATAAGCGGCTGAATAGGTGCGGACTCTTCTTATGTAACCCGCACCCCTTACCTAACAGTGAATTTCAACACGGGGTCACAAAATTGCAACATCACATAAGCTAGAAGTTACGTTGTAGAAGGCAAATTCTTTTCAAATTACTATCATGCTACCACTACTACTGGGGGAACACACCGTTATACTATGACCTCGATCTTTTGATCACCTGATAGTTAACTTTTTTCACCTTCTTTTCAAGAGGATGCCTTCATAGTTTATATCCAAGACAAGAGATAATTAAGTATGTAATTAAAATTAATGCCTTGTTGAAAATATCCGAAAAAGTGCTGTGCACCTCTAGTAGCGTTAAATCCTCACTGAAATCGAAACAAGCTCAAACTCCAACTTGACGATATTATTATTCTTTAATTGACATCTTGTAGAACTGATACTATAGCGAAACTCCGTAGTTCTAATAAATTAACACTTCTTAGATAGTACAAGTTTGAATCTACTACACTAATCTCAGGGGCATGCCCCCTTTTCTCTTGCATAGAAATTGGCTCTCTGTATGCGTTTACCCTATCATTCCTTCAACAGAATATTGAAAGAAAACCTAGAAGAATGAAGGAAATTTCCTCGCGGCGTATAACTGTTGCTTAACTACAGTTCGGGTGTTATATCACTTCGGAATGTGTAGCGATATTAGGTGTCTTTCGCATCTACTTCACTAGTTGAGACACTCTAAAAGCCGTTGATTTTAGCCTCTAGTACGCAATAAACCATTGATGAAGTATCGGACTGTGGATCCCGAGTGTGACTTCAGAGGTCCAACTATTTCAAAACCTCCACGTGGAGAAAATCAAGGTATCAAGATGGCACAATCTCAATCTACGAAGCCATCCAGCCATATTCGAGAATCAGAGAACCTTACACGTACATGCCAGATAAAATAAAACTAGAAAAAGGCAACGGAAAGAATCTACACACTTAAAATAGGTTCAGCTTGTGCCTACACCACGTCCGCTAACAGGTCGCGAACTAATATAATATACCATTACATATAGATAATCCCATATAGCGCAATACGCGCCGTAAATAGTCCGACAGGATATCGTCGCCTAAAATATGTATACCGCTTGCTTTTGTGCTAACCCTTTGTTGCGTTCACCGCCTCAAGGTTAACATGATATGCCAGTGATGGAGAGAATGTACGAATGTCTAAATAAGTGAATGGACCATCAATAGATGGATGGATAGCTGGCTGGCTGGATGGCTGGATGGCTGGATGGGCATGAATGAATGGGAATTAGACCAAGCAGGTCGTCACAGGTCATCAGAATCCGATGTGCCGGACGAAAAGGATTCACTAATAGAGCGCGACGGGCCACTTGTTTCGCTGCCACGGTCACTCGACGCGTCATCAGGCATAAAGCTATCGAACTCCACCTCTTTGCTCCTAAGATCATTAACCCTCCTTCCCTCAACAGCTTCCCCGGGCTGCAGTTCTTCATAGAACAACTCCCCTCCCTGCTCGTCGATATCGTCTTCGCCCTTTCCGGTCTCCCACATACGGCGCAGGAGCCTTGCCCGCTCCTCGCCACGCACATGGCGTCGAATGCCTACACCGAAGGCCGGTTTGACGAAGCCCTTGAATGGGTGGAAGATGCCATACGCATCAATGCCGAAACCTACCGAGCATGGATGCTGCTCGCCTCAATTCTCCAAGAGAAAGGGGATCTCAAAGGGAGCTTCACCGCTAGGGTGTTCGCTTGCCACCTTCAACCGAAACATGTTGAGGGCTGGCTTCATTGTGCTGCCATGGGCAAAGAGCTTCGAGATGAACTTCCGCAGCATGCAGCCGAGATTCTTGAACATACTACTCTTTGCTATTCCTCAGCACTAAGGGCGGATATCAATAACCGGGAGGCTCGATTTGAAAGAGCTGCTATTGCCGCCGAAAGGGGCCAGATTCGTACCGCTGCTAAAGATTACCTCTATCTTCTCGAGCATGGGGATTATGATGTGCAAGCCCTCCGGCTATACGCTGAAATGACCATGTTTCTAGCGAGCACAGGGAAGCGCGACTTTTACAAGCCAAGTAGTGCGATAGATTGGTACTCTCGCGCATTTGCTCATTTTCGGTCTGATGACATGGATGGCCACCACCCCTTCGAATGGCAAGATATTCATGTTTTCTCTAGACTACTCGCTCAGGTTGAGCATACAAAAGATGCCCTTTATGAACTCAAATCATTATCAAGGTGGCTGCTAGGCCGATCCACCGAAAGCTTTTGGGATGACTGGCAAGACGACGACCGAGAATGGGATGTTGACAATGCGCGCCGATTAAGATTCGAGCCTTTTCAAGTGGAGAGGTATCCAGAATCGTCTTATGGAAGTGGTCTTCCATTAGAGCTACGAACAAAATTAGCAGTTTATCGTCTGAAGTTGGGGGATCTAGAAGAAGCACAGGTAAGTCGACGTGTCAATATGTATAGAGGCTCTGTAACCTAATCAGCGTCAGCGTCATATTGACCATCTTGACCCTGATGGTCCTAATGGGGCAGGGGTACTATCGAATGAGCCGCATCTTTTAGCAGAGGTTGCGTCTGCTTTGTACGAGTCGGACCTCCGGGAAATGGCATTACGTTTCTTCGAGCCGCTTTTGATTATTCCTGACGTTCTTGACTCAGCCGCTCTGCTTGCAGCAGGGCGCTGTTATTTAGACGCTGGTGATAAACGACAGGCTGAAGAATGCTTCAGCGCAGCTATTGATGCAGATGAGTCAAATGATGAAGCCTCAATTGATGCACGTTATGAATTGGCCAAGATGTACGAGGCGGCAAGGGAAGAGCAAGAAGCTTACATCCTCGTAAACGAAGCCATTAGACTACAACAAGCCTACGATGAGGCTGAGGAGGATAACGAAGAGGAAGACATGGGTGAATATCATGACAGTGATGACGACGCTCGTCACCGATCTGGTCATAGCGTTGCTAGAAAGAAACGGCCAAGAAACCCACGTGCTCACCGTTCGCTGAAGCCAAGGGCACCTAGAAGACACGGTCCAAAGTCCTTGACTCTCGACGATGATGGAAACGAGGTTCGTCGGCCACGGCCACGACGCAAAGTCTTTGGTCGGACTGAAGAAGTCACAATGGAGGAAAAGCGCAGGGCGGAGGAATTAACTGCGGCCTGGAGAACTATTCATAGCACTCGGGAGGTTGCTGACAGCAATACCAAAGTTGGTCCTTCAGATGCCTTCATGCGAGCGGCCAAGGAACTAGTCGATGATTTCAGGTCCTGTAAAGGATTCTATTCGTGGGAAAAGTACCTCACCCACCTCGGGATCGATGAGGACAAACAAATCTATGTCTCCCGCAACCGTAACCTAATCGAGATGAAGGAGAGATTATCACACAGTAAGTCTCATATACAATCAGCTGTTCTGGGATATAACTAAATATGTGGTAGATCTGAATCCCTATGGACCGAACGCCGAGCGACAGCTTGGGGAGCGCACCGCCGTCAGCTACCGAGGGGTTTCCTTTAGCGAATGGCTAGATTTATTTCTCGAATACGCTGTCGGTCTTGCTCACTACGAAAAATTCCAAGAATCGTACCAGGTATGCGAGTCCGCACGTGACGCCGAGGTTTTCGCCAAAAACAAGGAGGATATGTTTCTGATCCATGTAACTTGGGCCGGTAAGACACTCTATTCGGAGCACTGATATACTGCCGCTAACACGCCGATAAGCATGTGCATTACGTGCTAGGGATGAAGAGACATGTGTGGCCGCGGCCCGGTTCCTCATGAGAGACAGACAGTTTGATTCAGACCCATTCCGTATGTTCGCTGCATTATGCAGACTCTGCCCGTCCCCAGCGTCATGGTATGCATCTGGGCCGGTACAGAAGTATATGTTGCGGCAGATCAAGCTCATGGATCGGGCGCTGGTCTCGGGAGGAGGGGAGGATAGCGAGGAAGAAGAGGCTAAGGCCAATGGTGGCAGAGTCTACCCTTCTAAAGAACTGGACGTTACCCTCCTCGTCCTTTATGGGCACATCTTGTTTGTGTCCAACAGTTTCACCTACGCGCTGAGTGAGTCTCCTGCACAGAGCTAACTTTCTTGGATTACCCGGTAGACATGTATGCTAACCTAGCCCTAGACTATTTCCTCCGGGCATACAGCATAGATCCCGAGAACCAGATGATCCTCCTCAGCGTCGGCCAGTGCTACATCCACTACGCACTAAAGCGGCAGTCGGAGAACCGACAGTATCTCCTMGTCCAAGGCTTTGTCTTCCTCCACCGCTACTACGAT
>JAPESX010000368.1:0-19552 GCA_029590615.1 Nemania bipapillata | reverse complement strand
CGGATGTCTCTGGTCTTGTCGAAGGGGAGGTCGGAGGAATCGTAAAAGAAAAAAAAATTGNCGAGGTCAGACCTTTGATGGAGAAATCTCATAGAGTTCAGAGTTTCGTGATTGTGGGTGGCGCACAGACCCCAACAACCGAAAAAATAAAATGTNGGGGGCTAATTAACCNTTCAGCCACCCGGTCACCAGCTGTCACGATCTTTAGACTAGGCGACTCTAGAGAGATATCCAGTTCAACTTATATTACCTGCTGATAGTTCTCATAGCTCTCTCGATTCGTTCGACAGAGGTCTTCATCTAGGTTTGGGGTAGACATCACAGATCTAGATATCGACCAAATTTATACAATGAAGATATTAAATTTCTATTTGGTCTCAAAGCTGCAACCCACCACAAACTCCCCATTTGGCTGAGGTCTAACTTGGTATATGGTTCCCTTCACGCCGATTGTAGAACCTGGATGGCCAGTATATATATCCACGTGTCTAGGCCCCAAATTCCTTGTCATAGTCAACCATGGTGAACCTGTACTTAACATCATTTCTGTGCAGTCTTTGTACTGTGGCCGATAGGTTCTCTGCGCTAATCGGTACCGTTTCAACCCATGACTTGATACCTTTCTCAGCTGACAGCTTCAGCATGGCTAGCATCTCCTTTCTACTACCAAGATGTGAGGCTCCGATTAAGCAACCGTTTGACATGAAACTCTGCGGCTTAATCGTGAGATCGGCATCTTCCGGCAGGCCGACGGATACCCATTTTCCGTGAACATCTAAGAGGGCGAGATATGCGCCCAGATCGAAACCCTCGCCGAAGCTGTTGGCTGTGCTGATGATCAAGTCGAACGTCATCAGATGGTCCTTGTTCCAGTCCTTGTCCTGGGTCGCCAGGTACCCGTCTGCGCCCATAGCCTTCGCATCCGCCTCCTTACTGTGGGATCGGGAGATGACCCAGGTCTCAGCGCCTAGAGCCTTCGAGAACAAGACACCAAAATGTCCAAGACCGCCCAGGCCGACTATCCCAACTTTCTTGCCCGGTCCGGCACCGTTCCGTACTAACGGGCTGTAACTCGTAATACCGGCGCACATCATCGGCGCAGCGAGAGCGCTCGGAATAGCGTCGGGGATGGGGAATACCCTTTACAACCAATGTCAGCCGAAGACCCAGCCCTTCACATTCCGGCTCGTTGTCGCCGCCGCCAACTAACATACCAGTGCTCATGTGTTCGTACATGCGATGAGTAGCCACCTTGGGTAACTATTCCGGTATCCGGCCAGACAGCGCCGAACGTATCCATTTGCTTGGGGCAGTATGTCTCGTTATCGTTCTTGCACTGGCGACACTCTAAGCAGGACCATGACTGCGCACCGACGCCGACACGTTCGCCCTCCTTGATAAGCGTGACCTTCGGACCAACACGAATTGCCTTGCCAACGATCTCGTGACCGACTGCCAGCGGGAACTTCTGCTCACCCCAGCCGCCGCTGATGGTGTGGACATCACTGGAGCACACGCCACAACACTCGATCTTTATCTCGACATCGTGGTCGCCAAATGGTTTTACGTCAAACTTGTTCTTATGAAAGGTAGTCCAGGTGTCTGGCGAACGGACTTGGAAGCCCGTGTACTGGTCGTACTGGGACATTGTCGCTAATCCTGCCCAAGGTGTGGTCTCGAGTATTGAATATAAAGAACCGTAGTAGTAGACAGTAGGCACGGCACACTCCTTGCAATGATCTTCTTTCAACTGATAAAGAGGGGTCACTCACTGTATATATTTACTCTACCCCCACCTTGGGAGCCCAGCTTCGATGAGGGGCACATCCATATTCCCGTGGCATTTTATCCGTGGTGTCAGGGAAACGAATGAAACGTCCCCAATAGTTTGAGCTCTATCTAGCTCTGCTGCTCTCTACCTACCTAAGGTAGTATCTGGTGTTTAGGTCCACATCTAGAATAACGGATTTGACCGTTGGTTTAGCATCCAGCTAGTCGGGCAAGATGTTCCACCAATGAAATAGCATTTGCAGACCCGGCAAGTCTGTTCAGGGATCGAAGTTGGAAAAGATACAGGCTTTTGTTCCTACGTAGGAATGCACCGATCGGACCTACAAAGCCACGCTCAAGAATGAGCGCTATAATTCGCGTTCGCTTGGCACAAAACATGGTTATTTCGGCACCAGAAGCAGCGATGCTGGACAGCTAGTGGGAGCTATTATGTCGAGGTTACCGATCTTACAGTAAACGGTAATTTGTGGCGTTCGACCGAACACGCTTGTAACAGCAAACGTGTGCAAACGCCCACAGATCTTACATGCAGTGACATCTCGCGACATCTTAAGGGATATGATACCTATTTTGTACATAGATAAAAACCGCATACCGTGGATAGGAGAGTGATCAAGCTTCTCCTCTCCTGTGATATCTTCCCCGCACCCGCACCCGCTGCCCGCAGGCAGGCCAACCCAGCCTCAGACATACATAGGTAGCTAGATAGTGCTCGCGCGCTCACATCGCATCACTTACAGTGACTTACTTAGTCTTGCGGGGGTTCGCGCCACCACCACTTCCACTCTGCTTCCCCCCACCCAATCCAATTCCAGCGAGGAAAGCGATCCTCATGGAAGCGCCCAGATAAACAAAAGGCACATTCCCCCCAGTCGATGGCATTCCAGCGCGTGAAGTCCCAGTAGATCCGGGCNYCGTGCGCGCTCAGGTATCGGTCGCTCTTCGGGTGACTTGGCGGGTAGATGATCTCATGTGTATTTGTGTCGGAGCGGATGAAGGTGAATTCAGGTCCTGCGAGTTTGTTCAATGTCTCGGAATAGCCTGCATCACCCTCGCCGAGTCGGTCTTTCTTCTTAATCAAGTCACGAAGCCCCATCATGCACCCTATGTAGGTAGCTATGTATTATGCTATGCCGTACAGATGTGCGCCTAGATGCCCGGGTAGCTTACCTCTACCTCCTACAGTACGTCGGTAGGTAGGCAGACTGGTACTGGGACTGGTCCTGGCCCTGGTAATACCTAGTACTGGTACAATGCAATTTGTGTGCACACATCCACAGGTTAAGCTTAACCTTTCTTTCGATGATGCAAATGGCAGCTATGCAAGGGAGAAACAAAACAAGGAGAAAGAAAAAAAAACAGGAAACAGGGAAAAAGAAGAGAAAGAGAACGGTATTCACCGAGGACCCCCAGAAGAATATGCCGTGTTGTCTGGAATCACTTATAATATACTGGTACTACGTACGTATGCGCAGGTATATCCTAGGCAGTGGTAATAGAGGCCACCGGCGCATTCTGACTTCGTTAGTCCTGGTCTTGGTCTTGGTCTTGGTCTTGGTGTTAGGTTAGGGGGGGCGGATAGCCGCCCATTGGGGGTGGCTCAGCGCGTTTGAACACCATCGCCCTCGGCATACAGCCCCTAACGGTGGTAGCTAGATGTCCTTTGTCTGGGGAACTTAGAGAGAGAAAGATGCTTTCAAGATTTCTAGCAGGAAACTCTGCATTCAAGCCTACCTAGGATCTAGGTAGGTAGCGCCTACGTGAGTGGATAGGATAGGTAGGTGTTGAGATAAGTATAGAATACTGGGTGAGTTTGCTATATACTTCCTAGATAGGCACTGCGAAAGACTCGCCACCCCAAGTGTGTAGTACAGTACCACCTCTGTACCGCCGCCCCCGCAATTAGCCCTGGCTGCTGAACATGCCTCCTGTCATGTTACCACGTTACTATATCACTGCGCCATCTTATCACTCGCAAGCTCTAGCAGTCTTAAGAACTGACGTTTATTATTACTATCTTGACTTTAAGCCATATTAATGCCGTCCTGTTCTTCTTCTTTTCTCTTCCTATCTCATAAGCGTTCTGTCTGTCTAGTGTCGTTGAAAACACTCATATGAGCCTCGACTCAGGCGAGTTTGGGTATCACAACCATACGAAAAAACCATCGCATCCAACAACCGCCATATGCCACCACTATGTACCCTCAGAAAAGAGAGCAACAGCAAAATAGCTTCGCCTTTTACAAGAACATGATAGCCAAGGATGGAAACATGCCCTTGGCATGGAAAATGCCCGCCGCGCTCCGTCGACGACTCTGCCGCCGACTAGCTTATATAGCTACAAGGTTAGTACCAACTGCAAGTGTTATGTAAAACCGATAAAGTCTTTTTGTTCTGCAAATCCCATGTCCTCATGATCTTGGCCGATGAATTCTTCAACCTCATCGGAGTCCACATCATCGCTATCCACTACGTCCTCGTCTTCACTAGACAGGTCGTCCATCTCTTCCGAGGACACCCGTTTGTTTGCTTTGCGGAGAATACTTGCCCTTTCAATGTGAGGCCTTTTACAGCCCTTGAGTTTACAAACGCCGTTGTTGCTAAAGTCAGGACATTCGAACACGTGACGCGCTGGGCACTGGGCCCCCTTCTCGCAGTACCCATAGATGCCGAATGTTCGACACACAGGGTCGGTCGGAGCATGCTTAGCATGAACGTATGAACACGAAGGGTTGTTGCAGTTGCCGTTGGTGAAATGCATGCAGAGTGGCGTCCTCTCTTCCGTGATGTCGTGCGATAGGTCGCAGCTATCACCTTTGGGACATTCACTCTTGACGAGCCAGTTTCTGCAAACCGCTATCTTGGAGATATCGTGTATGTATCGACACGAAGGGCCTTTTGCGCAGGTGCCTAGGGTTAGATGTTAGTGTGTTCCTGGGGGGCTTACCACACCGCCTTCAGTAGAAATACGTAGCGAGCGAGGCAGGCGATTTAGTTGAAGGAAGACGATACCAGTCCATGAGAAGGTCTTGCAATACTCGTTGACCTTTTTGATGCCGCCGGAGCGTCTGTGACCATGTTAGAATGCAATGCAACTACACTCATTATAACGTACCGCTGAGCTTGTACTATTCCGTGCCTCACGAGGTTGCCGTTCTTTGTGCGATGGAATTTGACGCCAAATAGAGATGTCACTTTGGGCGTGGCAGTGGGTGGGTTTAAATCGTCTAGAGTGAATGATCCTTTTAGCAACGACTAGAATAAGGGCACGTGGGGAACGCACCAGGAGCCTTAACGAGTTTGCTTCCCTGCTGGGTGACGTGAAAGCGAACACCATCAACCTCAACCTCGTAGCGAGAAACTGGCTTAGACGAGTTAGAAGACGTAGTCATACCATCCCCCTGAGCCTGTTGCATATTCCGGAAGAACTGTAATTTCTCTCGAAGGTCCTTGTTATGTTGCTTTTGTTTAAGGGTCTGTTCAATTGCCTGTGTCCGTTGCTGAGTTTCCCGCTCGTAGACGTCACGATTGATTAGTTGGAGATGACGGTCCGTCTTAGTTACCCACGAAGGCGTCGTAGGGTTTGGATGCTGGTTTTCTTCGTTGGGGGTGGCAGGCTGGGCTCCTGCGTTAAGAACTAGAGTCCTGTTGCGATAAGTAGGTGTAAATCTGCCTCGACCACCACGGTAGGTCTGTTGAGGATATGGCGCTGATCGGTGATATGGACCTCTACCACTCGTCGAATAATCGATACCTAATTTGCCGGCGGTGAGCGGGGTATATTCGGCGAGAGGATGAGGCTCCAGGGTAGCTATACCATGGTTTCCGCCATTATTTTGTGCCTCCTTGTGGCGATTGATGCGGTCTATAAATTAGTTAGCCCATATAGATCAAACACCATCGCGAATGGCTGAGCGTGGAACCCACTAGTTAGCTTGTTGATTCTGTCTCTAAGCTCTTGTTCTTCTGCTGTAGACATTGTGACCGATAGTAGCTGAATAATAACGTTATCAAGTCAGAACTTCGGCGTTTCTTCATAAAACCTATGGTATAGTGGGAGGGTAAAATGCTCTATTAGACGGGTTGGTAGATCCCCAGCTTTTAGGTGGATGCGGAAAGATCGAAGTAAATGCAGTGCGGTCTACGCTATATAGGCGATTGGCAATTGCTCAAAGGATCGGGAAAGAAAGGAGGGCGGCATGCGATGGCAATGCTTTTGTTGATGTATCAGACGTGGTAGTATAACAGCAGGCAGAAGGAATTCACCGTTGTCAAAAAGGCAGGTAGAGGGGATGGTGAGGATTGCAGATACGGCAGGATCGATGACTTGTTTGTTTTCTCTTCTTTTCTTGCCTTTGTGCTCAGCTTCAATTGTGAGCTGCTTTTTTTTCTCTTGTTCTTGTTTTTGTTTTTNATTCTCCTTGATTTGTTATGCGACTGCGACTATGTCGTCACTCGGCGATGTAGCGCAGAGATGTTGTTAGAAAACGGATGTTGATTGGGATTGCGAGTACAGCAATAATCAGATCGAGAAGTGGCGACGATTTATGTAAGGAACATTAAGCCTTGGATCGCAAGATGGAAGATATGCCGACGTAACGCGAGTGGTTGATTGCCAGGGTCACCAATCAATAATGTGGGTACTCATAGACCCACATAGGTGCTGAAGCTTTAGCACGTGATCATCCATATGCTCTAGACAGGTCTCTATTAGCGGCTGCAAACAGGATGACTGGCAAGGCTGAAGTTACTGCCTATGTAGGTACTTACCCACAACTTAGCGCGTATCTCCCTACCTAGCCTTACATCATTACTTTCACCAACTAAACAAAAGACAACATCGCGACCGAGCGATCGACAAATAATCGGTAACATATTACATCTGCTAGATACCAACTAAGATACGATAGCTAGATACACTCTATTTCATCTTCTCCTCGTCAACATCTCCTCATCAACACTTCGCCTCCTTGAAGGTAGTAACTTTGTTACTATGGCTTCTGTCAAGCCAGAGCCCGTGGTCAAAGCCGACCCTTCGATCAAGCCTGACCCCGATGCTATAAACTCCTTACCGGGTGTTATGTCCGACGATGACATCTACGAAGATGCCGGCGATCTCGAGTTTGCCGACTTTAACCCTGCGACGAACCCAGCTGCAGCTGACGTCTACTTGGCGCATGTGCCCAAGTACCTCTACGAGGCTTGGGCCAGCTTCAATGACGACGAAGAGATACGCATAGGGACTGTGCGGAGATGGGTAGAGGTGGGGAAAGATGGCCGGCAGATTGTACGTCACTGTTTTCCGTTGCTGAGCTCAGGAGTCTCGAGCAATCTCGATTTAGTCTAACCATGGTTGGTAGGAAAAAATGGCGATGCTGTTGGATCATACGAAGGCAAATCACCAGACAGTTCCGAAAGAATATGTTCTGGAGGCTAAGGATCTAAATCTGTCAAACTCGTTCCTATTCACTGAGCAGGACCTCCCCGGCTTTAAATCCAGATCGCATGGCGCCAACAGTGATTTACCTCCCCATCTACGTCGTAGGCAAGAGCAACAGCAACAACGCCCAGAGGAGAAGACACAGCCAGAGGGTGGTGTGAAGAAGAATAAATACCAACCCCGTTATCGGAAGGCCATTCCAAGTCGGTTAATTCTTTCTTTTTAGACTCCAAGACTGGCCCGTATACTGACTTGATATAGAGAAAACTACCTTAGCGGGTAAGTTTAGCCGCGAATTAAATTGCACGCCTAGGATGACGGACGAGGCAAAACATATCTGGAAGATGATGAATGATGATGCAATGAAACCCAAGGTCTCGACAAGCATTGTCAAGTCGTTCGACCCCAGTGGAGTTATTCAGGCAGGCGCACACGTGGCGAACGATAGGTTTAGTAACATGGTGGTAAGTATATGGTATAACTGTACGCAACGCAACGCAAGGCTAACAGCTATAGCGCACGGCGCCTGAACAGAAGAAGAGCAAGAAGCAGAAGGAAGAGAAGGCTGCTCGATTACCACAGAGCGAACTACGTGATCGTATCTTCAAGTGCTACGACCAATTTTCCTATTGGTCCCTCAAGGCATTTAAGCAGACTCTGCGTCAGCCTGAGGCATGGTTACGTGAGAATCTTGAAGAACTCGCGGTGCTACATAAATCTGGTAGCTTTGCAAACCACTGGGAACTGAAAGCAGAGTACAAGCGGGCCAATATGCCGTCAGTCGAAGGCGCCCCCCCGAGCCCAGAACCGAACGACTCCGACTTTGACGGCGACGACGATAATATCGAGATGGAAGACGTGATAAAACCCGATGCTGATTAGGCATTGATAGCGGAACTGCAAATTATAGGAATAGGTGTTCGGCGGGTGTCCTCGAAACTTGATCGTTTGGTTGTATAATAAAGATACCCCCCCTAGGTAATACGGCATCGCAACCTAAGATAATTGCTTAGGTAAAACAAGGCGAATTCTGGCCACCTGGAAGAGAAATATCTAAGTCGTTGTAGATAGAAGATAATGCGACTAATATTAGGATACATGTAGTCAAGTCGTGCGTGACAAGACATCATCCCCAAAGTCCAACGAAATAGTGGTCAAAAAGGAGGCGTGAAAAGCCGCAACTATAGGGGGGGGGGCTTGAACTTCTAACCTTTAGATTGCAAAAAAGAATCGTGAGGCTCTTTGTCCTCCGACCGGAAAACCTCTGACTGCCTATGGCCCTGCCTCTGACACAGTAGGTTTATCCCTTCCGACTACTTTACCACTGAACCATGGAGGTAAACTCCGATGGCCGCCTTCAGTGGGAACGTTCGCTGTTGAAGGAATACGCACATATTGAGGTTTATAGCGCTCTTCTATTTCCGTACGCTGGAGATAATGAGGACATCCCGATGGCATTACGTCACAGAACTAGGACCGTATAACTACGTAACTATATAGGTACCCAGATACATTGAGAATTTCACTGGGCAAGGGTAGGACTTGTCTACTACTGTCACATTAAATAGTAAGACTAAGCAGCGAAAAAACACCGGTGCTTTAAATATAAGTGTGAATTACCTCTTCCGGCATGCTACTTCGAGATACTGACAGACTGGAGGCTCTAGGCTAAACTGTACTTCTGCCTATACACCACCTACCTGGTACCTAATTCATACAACCCCACATTTTACTGCCTCCATACATAGCGAGGTAGATACTGTAAGTTGGCGAGCGGATACCCCAGTATCTACCTGTGTAGATAGTAGCATCTTCCCGCTAATTCGACCTAACTACATACCCGTAGGTACCTATCCAAATATACCTATTCAAATACCCAAAATGAGCATCTTTCTAGACTTTGATGGAACCATCACAACCGAGGACACGGTGACGCACCTCGCCAACTTCGCCCTGCGCTTCCAGTCCACACGCAATGACGGGTCCTCCTCAGCGCCTCCCGCCTCCACACCATNCCCACGATGGCCCTTCCGATCCCGCTCAGAAGCAAGAGCCGGTGAGCGCGGATCTCTCGTCGCGCTGGGACGACGTGGTGCACGCGTACGTGTCGGACTACAAGTCCCACGTCGCCGCGTACGCGCCGCGGCCCGAGCACCGGCGGTGCGCGGCCGACGAGATCGCGTTCCTGCGCTCGCAGAAGCACGTCGAGACGGCGTCGCTGCGCCGCATCAACGCCTGCGCCCTGTTCCGCGGCATCGGCCCCGCCGCCTTCGCCGCCGCCGGCCGCGCCCTCGTGCGCGACGGCGCCGTGCGCCTGCGCCCCGGCTTCGCCGCCTTCGTGCGCGCCGCCCTCGCGCGCGGCCGTCGCGTGAATGTCGTCTCCGTGAACTGGTCTGCGGCCTTCATCGAGGGCGCCTGCGGCTTCGCCGAGGGCGAGATCGCCGTCTTCGCGAACGAGGTCCGCGAGGATGACGGGGTCGTGCTGGGCCCTGGCGCTGTGGTTGGTGATGCGTTGCTGGTGGAGGAGGGCGGGGGTGGGCAGTGCGAGGGGCGGGAGGGCAGGAATCTTACGAATTCTTGCGATAAGCGTGATGCGGTTCGCGAGGTCATGAGGGTGCATGACGCGCGGGACGAACCGTTCTTCTATTTTGGGGATTCCACGACGGATATGGAGTGCTTGCTTGAGGCGACTCGCGGCATTGTGATGGCGGATGACGAGACGTCAACGCTGATAAAGACGCTGCGGAGAATCGGGAAGAAAGTCCCACATGTGCGAGAGGCTGAGGCGAGCGAGGAGTTAGTCTGGGCGTCAAACTTTGAGGAGGTTATGCAGTCTGAGTTTGACCTACCATAATAGGTTGGTACGTGTTGGGTTCGTGCAACAGAAAATGGTAGAGAGTGCGTGGATTGGCCGCTCCACATAACCCCAGGATCATATTCGTATATGAGCAGTAAGTATACGTTAAATCTCATTCATTCCCGATCTCATCTCCATTATGGGCGGTGCGTTGCTAATATTACACTTATATTCTCAGTCGCGTAGCTACTGAGCGATATAGACTTTGAGAGGCCTGATTGAGAGGCATTCTCCACCACTCAGTGACAGCGGCAGAACATTAAGGCACACTCCCTTGCCTCTCAAGAAGATCCTCATTGAATCCCGCTCTCACGTCCAACCGCGAGTAGATAGTAATAAGCTAAAGGTTGAATTATCACTACTATTAGCGAATTACAAAAGAAACAACACCGAGGAAACACTGTCTGTTAGATCTACCTGCTGCTCTTATCGGTAAGCTCCCGCAGACCATGATACCTTGTTGCTCTTCTCCTCTGAGGAACTATGGAACGTTGAATAGGCTTATCTCAAGTTCCTTGAGAGTCAAGGCAACGCCATTTTATACCTGAGTCCTATCATTAGGTCTTGGCCGACTGAAACTTATAGAATGAAAATGGCTGTTACGTGTATACGCAGCTCTGAGGGTAAAGTCTAGTTTATAAAAAGGAACGTAACAAGTCAGCACACTAGATACAACATAATATAATTATCTCTACGAATAGCACCTCGTCCGACACCTATTTTATTCTGGGCATGTCTTCTACTATCTTGCTAGCATTAACAGATTCTACAGCCTTGTCATCGACTTGATTATCATGTTATATCATATATCTTAGTTGCTGCTTATCAAGGTGTGTTCAAAACCACGAGCCCAACCGCGGTCTCGTCATGTACCTCAGGTTCCTCTAGCTATCTTCTAGCGCCAGCCCCGCTACGATTCTCCCTTTACTATGATTTATCGTGAAGGACACCGCAGTGTTAGGTGGGTTTTACAGATAGGAGTGAGGGGGTGATATCGGATATCACTATAGGCATCTCAAGCAAGTTGATAACAAACCCAAACCCAAGTAGAAGCTGCTGTATCAACTTTCCATACCATCATAGCTGCATCTCCGCCAGCCCTGGAGTTTCTATATACTGTAATAACAGCCAGCACTCGGAGTGAGCTTTTAGGAAGATAGAGTCCTCATCAATCATTGAAATAGTATACTAAGTCGACGGAAGTAGTACAAAAGTGGTTATTAATAGACCTCGGATCTGGAAGTAACTCTTAATTCTGTGGTGAGCTCGGGCTTTTGTGATTCGTCTCGCAACCGAAAATTTACAGATCTTCTCAATGGAAGCCTCTCGAAACTTCTTTCGCACATAGTTGCTCTAATAATGCTTGAAAACCCGAAGAATATGTGCCAACTCTACCAAACTTTTAGCAACACCCTGGATTTAACAAGCCAAGTGACATTATGGAGGAGTGATGCATGTCGTCCACGCTTAGGAGGTCAGGCACCAACCACAACGTAATTCATCGTTGGAGCTGTTGTGCTATTAGATTGAGAGCATGGGACCAGGGAGAAATATGTACGAATCACATCATTCTTTAGTAATAAAGAATATCTTCGAGCCTATTAGATCAAGGAAACTAAAGACCTCGCATACCTAAATACGTCTAAACTGCGAAGGGGAACCCATGGCCGTAACAAAGAAAGATGGTGGGATCAATCCGACCTGAATTTGAATGACGTCGTCAGCTTACATGATTTATCACATGTTTGCTGCATTTCTGGGCTCGGGGGTGTTTGACCATGGGGGAGTGGGCTCATTAACTACCTACCTAAGTACTGGTATAATAATATCCTGTACCTAGAAGTTAATTATAGCGGGCGACAGATTGCACCGTGACCTAAGCGAGACGAATCACAGGTGGCAGTCAGTGACCTGGAACAATCCCCTTGCTGTTGCTAGTCTAGATTGTTATTATAAGCATACTGGTTTTCGGGATTTTCTGGATTTGCAGAGAGCAGACACGTGCTCTTCCAATTCAGCGGACGGGACCTTATCGCTCTTTACGCCGTGCGCATTGAATGGCGAGGTAAGGGGCGATGTGCGCGAGAAGGTCTTACGTGGTTCTTCAGCAGTAGGAAAATAAGCTTTTTAGTGTGTCGCCGACACGCAACAGTATCGCTGGCATGTTGAGTTGGTGTGGTGTTGGTCACGACTTGGCCTTGGGCGCGAGAAAGAAAGGAATGGTGTGGGCCATTCCACGTCTTTGGGCTCGTTGCGACCAACAAGATCTACACACTTTGCGATGAAGTTTGCGGCCCTACAGAACTCAGAAATTCAGAAAATCGAAAATCAAGCATGTATTTAGAGACGAGACTAGCAAGTGGAGAGGGATGATTCCTCCCCCCTTTTTTTTCGTATTGAAAGCATTTTGCAACTTGGTTATACCAGTTCACCCTTCAGATCCCCCCCCCTATCATCCCTTATCCGTTATTGTTATTGTTTTATATCACCACTTTTCTCCGACCAAGTTCTCCATAATTCCTGTTTTGATTGGAGTGCTACACCATGTCCTACCATCTACCGAGTTCCCTGCCGTCGCGCCCGTCGACTCCCCAATTGTCACGATACCCTTCTCAGCTGCCAGATCGTCAACGAAGCTCGCGCTCTCCCCCACCACATGGTCATATACCCCTGAACTACCCTGCCCTATGTCCTCAATTATTTTCTGGACCTCGGCGATGCTGCTCTCCTCCACCGTGTACTTCTCCACTCTCAGACTATCAGCAACCAAACGCATCCCCGTCTGATTTCATCAACGCCGCGTACACTCGCAGCGGCACCCAAGGGCTGCAATATCGAGAACAGAGACGAAACAGCACAGGAATGATGTCGGAAGGCCACCGGTGTGCTAGGATTTTGAATGTCGAGCTGGAGAAGCCCAAGAAGAAGTCATCGGCTGCTGCTGCGCTTTTGGTGAAAGTGAGCCGGTTCCCAGAGCATTTGGATCCTATCCCATACGACCAGCTTCTTCACATGTTTCAGCACCTCTATGGCAGCATGCTGGACACTGTCCAGCTCTTGACCAAGGATCTGCTTCGAATTGATGATCTCAACGCAGTCTCGTGCAGAGCAACAGTTTGTCGCTTTGACAAAAGGGATACTTGGAGGGTGTACAAATCGCGATCAGCGGTGCAAGACCACTTCTTCTGCGCACCTCACATCGAGGTTACTCTGCCATATTTCCCGACTCGCGCGGCGACAAGAGAAGTCATTGCCGCCATTATGGATAGCTATGGCACGCTTGGAAAACACATGCAGCCGGCTTTCAAGTTTAGAACGCGGACCTATTCATGGAAATTCGAGCCTCGCACGGTCTATGAATCGATAGATGCGGAACACTTTATAGCAAATCCCGTCACGAATGAACCCGACGACGATGACGAAGACGATATTAGTCAGGAAGAGGAGCCTCCAACCGAACAGCCACAGAGAAGGGCAATTACCTATCCCGATCAGATGAAAGAAGAAAGTTCCGAGACTAAATCTAGCCATAGAGTCAAAAGGCTAGATGATATCAAGGATGAACTGCGGTTTGGCCCAAATAAGGAGCAGTGCAGTGAAACTGTTAAGACACTGCTCGCCAATGAATTCAGGCTTGATCCTCGACGGATAACGGTGTGGTTCTGGGTCAAGGACGTCCAGCTTCACGATGACAAGTGGTATCCTTGGGGGAGCCTGGACAACACATACGGCCTGACAGTTGTATCTCAAGAGGTTGTACTATACGACCAGGAGGATGCTAAGAGAAGCGCTAGAAGAGCATCAAAATCAGGTCGCTCCCCAAAGGACAAGGAGCCATGTGATATTGCTCCTACCATACGCGTAATCTTACCGGTGGAGCGAACAAAGTTTGCGAAGGACGATGAGAATGTCAAAGGACTCAAGGAGTGTGTCCAGAGCATAAGGAGCCAGATGACTGGAATATCGACCTGCCATAGCCGAGCGGCGTTCTGTATCTCCTGGAAGAAGGAGAGGAGGGAGTTTGCGGACTGGATTGTGCCCCACATGGTCTACAGGCCTACGGGGGATGGCGAGACCTATGTGCAAGAGAACACAGCGGCTTGTAAAAGATGAAGCTTTACGAAGGATTAGGAGGAGGAAAATGGGAAAAGAAAAAACGGATGAACTAGGAAACATTATGTAAGGATTTATGATAGTCTCGGATTAAGCTCTGGAGACTTTGCATTTAATGGTGTTTAGATGGCGGGGGATGGAACGGATAAGGGGCCATTATGTCTTATATGCTATTTATTCCTTTTAGATTAATATTAGAATGTATTAATTAAGATGAAGCACTTGGCGTACGTTACCCCTTTGAGATTTCTGTTATGTGTTGTATTGCTCGGCTTCATTAAAACTATGTGACATTATATTTAACTCCTATCATGGCTCTTTTGGTTGATCAATCAGCCCTTCAGACTCTCCGAAAGGAGATATAAGCTAATACGTATCGAATAACTTGAGGCTTAACATTGCTTTGTCCCGGAATTGGACTTACTATCGTTTTCAAAGTAGTTCACGATAGTGTTTTTAAAATTTAGCAAGCGATCATGTTAGCAGGTTCCCGTCCATGCGTATTCAAAGACGTAAAAAAAGGTCGTAAACAATGGCATTGAGCCTTCAGTATCCGGCACATCGTATACGCAGCTAAACGAACATGTCCCTTTGTCAATAAACATATTCTATGTCTGCTTTCTCCATCAAGCGTTTTTAACAACTGCAACAAGACTATTGACTCCCCAAAGGTCAATGAAAGGGGAAGTTTACCATCGCCCCGTTTGCTGTTCTAAACGGTCTAATATAAATTTGGTTCGAATTTCCTTCATTGGGCTCTCTTACTATAGTAAATCATTATCAAATCAACCTAAGATCTCTCTCAAAAATTTAAAGCCCAAACACTTAACTCACTCCATCTACAGATTTATAAAATGTCTTCTAACAATATGGTTACTCTCGTTAGTAAGGACGGTGTCGCTGTCCAAGCGACTCTTCAAGCCGTTCATCAATCTATTACGTTACGATCCATGTTGGAACTTCTTGATGTTGAGCAGACTGCCGATTTGCCTATTCCTATTCCAGAAGTCGATGGCAAAACTCTTGAAAAGGTCATGACATGGTGTGAGCATCACCACGAGGATGCCCACATCACATCCCCAAAAGAGACAGACACCAAACCCTCTACATATAGACCTAAGGGAGTTCCCGAGTGGGACGCAGAGTTTTTAAAAAATGATAATGATTTGCTTGTTGACGTTGTTAATGCCGCAAACTATCTCGATATCCCTCTTCTTCTTCAGTACGGCATCTCCACAGTTGCAATGAAGTTAGAAGGCATGTCTACCCAGCAAATGCGCGACTTTCTTCATATCCAGAATGACTTCACTGCTGAGCAGGAAGAGAAGATTCGAAGCGAGAATGAATGGGCGAGAAGACGCTAAGAGATCACGATTAGAATTGTAAGATAGATAAGTAACCCCAGTTTTTCCTGAAAAAAAGAGTTTCTACTTTAATATGTCCGCTATGAGCGTGAAAGTCAAAACTATAAAGTAACTTCTTAGATAAAATTACTGAATGGCACCCATGTTTAATGATAATATCGAGGCGATTGGTTAAATATCAAAGTCTTGGTAAAAGGTTTAAGCAACCCGAGAAATAGTTGTAGCTGTAAAGTAAATAGCACGCCTTGCTCTACTTTCACTTGTAAAACAACCAATTGCCGATGGATTTTTTTTGCACTGTCCACTAACTAATATAGGGCTATCACATCCATGCTCCAACGTCAAAGAAGAACAACCTTTGCTAAAGTTGAGAGACGATACTTCAGAAGCAAATGTTGTAGAGTGGATAGGAGGCTCATCAGCAGCTAGCAAGTAGGATGCAGTATAGATTTGTCATAGTAGTAATCAGGGATACTTAGACATACTACCTTAAATGGAATAAGGTAAGCTTTGTTTCTTGTTACAATATTGTATGTCAAATATATTGTATTAAATTTTAGCAGTGGTCAATTTCCCCAAACCTCAATCTTCCTCTCCGTATCCTAAATCTGCCAAGTCCTCAAGATCATCCTGGATATCCTTCACCTCATAATATTTCCACTGCTGTGCCCACTGCTCACTAGCAAGTTGGTCCGTCTTGTCCTCATCATCCATATCTCGAACAACTTTATCCGGATCACCCGGGCGCCGGACGCCTTGGGTCCATTTGAAGAAGTAGTCCGGGTCCCAAAGTTGTTTCACGCGCCGCAGCTCATCGCTATTGTCGCCAAAGTATGCTTTTTCATGAAACTGCGTTGGAAAGTCTCGGTCGGGGAAGTTGATGAATGCTGCAGTGCCATTCAAAGATAGGGGTCTAAGCTCCCTCTTGACCTTTGCTAGGAAAAGTCTCATATCTCTCTCCATCCACTTGTCGATCCATTCCACCGTGATATAAGTGTGAAAGACAGCCTCGCGCCAGAAAAATGCTGATTCAGTCGGCTTCTCACTCGCAGCCTTCCCCCCTGAATGGATCCAAGTGGCTAGGAAGTTGACTTGTTCGCCTCTAAAATCGTTGCGGAAAGCGGTCATGAGGTCCCGAATTATACTAGTGACTTTGCTGATAACGGCCCTGTCGTTATTTTTGAAGATGAACGAACTATAGAGCTCGTACGTCTTTTTTTCCGGGTATGCTCTTTCAGTTTCCTCAAGCCACTGAGCGGCAAGCGTCTCATACAAAAAGCGCGTTGACTTTTCAGGCAACACTCTTCGTTTAAGCTGCTCCTTCAACTCTGGATGCTGAATGTGCTTATCGATCAATCTGGCATACTCATCTTTGCTGCCATCAAACGTGACGTTGAAGCGGATCCCGTTTGGGGTGTTTTTTGTAAGCTCGCACATCCACGTTGTGTCGATAGTTAGCTTGTTAGGCCACTTGGTCACATAGAAATCGTTCATGGTGGAGATGATGCCGTCGGTAAAACCACCCTGTGGAAACCATTGATACCTCCCAGCTACAACCATTCCATATCGGTTACTCAACTCTTGGACCTTCAACTTCATCTGGACCAGAACACCAAAATTGCCACCACCGGCCCCGCGAATGGCCCAAAATAGCTTTCCTTCTTTTGAATCTTTGTCATCTGTTCTTTTGACAGTAACAAGGTCCCCGCTGGCCGTTACAAGAGTAGCTTCCAGAAGAGTGTCAGAACCCATTCCAAAACTCCGTGAAAACGGGCCAAGGCCACCGCCAAGGATGAAGCCGCTCACGCCAACTGTTGGACATCGTCCGCCATTCACGACGAACTTATCATGCTTGCCACTGACCAGCGTCTCGTATACGTCCCCCCCACTGACATCCAGCATCCATAGTAACAGTCTCTATGTGATGGGTAGAGTCAGTGAACAGCGCTTCAAATAGGAGAAGCCAACTCTGGAAGGTGTTTTGAGAGTGTATAAGTGAGTTGACTGGAATTATGGATAGCTGCAGACGCACTGGATTTCATGTCAAGCCTCACGTTTTTCATTCCCCTGAGATCCAAGGATATTCCACTAAAAGCGGTGGAATGGCCTGCATATGAATGACCGTTCCCCTTGATAGTAACCTTGATCGACCTTGACCGGGCCTCCTTAATGATGGCCTGGACCTGAATAGCATTTTTGGGCCGGATGACACAGTCGGGGCGAGAGAAACGGAAAAGAAGATTCGACGTTGCAATCGCGCGTCGGTATTCTTCCTGTCCAGGCTCTAGGACGGGGATGTCTAGAGATTTTAAGACCTGGATAGCTTGTTCCATCTCATAGTCGAGCTTTAGTGAATATTATATTGGCTTGTACTGTGATTGATCTTGATCGCGATGTGATTATTATATATGGCATGCGGGACGTAGAATGCCGGAAACCCCGCACCCATAAACAAGCTGAGCAACTTTTATCAAGTTGCCACATGCAACATGCAGATACCACTACAGGTCCCATATATATATATATCGTACTATTCTCATACTCGTTTTGATAAATATTATTCTTTTCTTTAAGCTTTAGCTTCGTGGGCCTAAATATGGGAGTTACATAACCTACCTAGCCAGGGAGGTAGCTCCTAATTACCTATAAGCCATTCTTGTGCGTACACATATACACACAATTCACACTCATGTGCCTATATAAATACATACATACATGCATATATATATAAATGGGGCAAGATTCTCCGAATATTGGGTACTGTTAATGATGGATTGGTCGTCTTTCATCATGAGACCTAAAATCCAATATTCCATACGACTGACTGATAGCCTGCCTGCCTGTTCAGGAAATTTCACGGAACAAGATATACGCCGCTCAATTTAATTTTTACCTTTAGATACTGTGCATTTGACAAGAGTCCTTGGTAATACTAGCACAAGTGAGGACTAGAAGAAATCAGGGGGGAGAGCCATGGATTTTATAATGTTATTGTTAATCCCACCCCAACATATTAACACGATTTTTTTTTTTTCAATCTCTTATTTGATATAAATGCGTTAGAAATGCAATTTGACAATATTGGCAACTCGACATGAGAGTGTTTGCTGAGTCATAATAATGATAATGGCACCAATAGCCCTTCATTGCGGGAAACGGAACCGTCAAGCCCCCTACTTAGGCCACCCCCCTAATAATTCCCTAAGTGTCGCAGGAGTCCTTCAGATTCCATGGTCCCTTAAGTTCTAGGACTATGAGAACTCTAAGACTTATTTATACTCGCGAAAACCTCGTCCAGCGCAATTCTACATGCTCCTATCGGTCCGAAGGTCCGTAAGCTTCTATGACTTATTGTTACTATCCTATATATAAGGGCAATGCCTTCGCAGCCAGATAGTTGTGTAGTTTCCTACTGGTGCACATAGGTGTGGCGTAGTAGTTAGGTCTTGATAGACCTAAAGTAGAGATTAGGTGGATAGAGGGTGGTATCGACCCGAAAATGAGGAAGAGGGGACTGGATCGATTGATATAGTTGTCTACTATACTAAGACATCCTAGGTTTAATAAACTACTTTGAGCTACCTGAATTATCCAATCTAAAGACCCAAGGTATTGTATTACCAAATTGGGGTTTGAATCTACTATAACTGCTCTGACCAACTCTTTATATCAGCCACCTATCAAGCTGCGTTCGAAAAAGGGAGTATTACTAAATAAAAATAATTCCCATGAAGTATCTAATCGAAAAAGGATTCGAACTGTTTCTCCCGAGTACACCTAATTTGGTACAGCGTTTAGGTGTGTTGGACCACTAGATACACCGTCCGATCAAAGTGTTATATCTTCTATTTGCCCAATAATTTAGACCTATAACAAAGGACAAACACGAATCAATTGCCAACTAACAGCGTGCCTTCAACTTTTGTTAACTTTTGCTTTCGGCCCTCCTCACCCTGCACGACGAGCCCCTTTTTATTACTGCGTTTT
>JAPESX010000367.1:0-19555 GCA_029590615.1 Nemania bipapillata | reverse complement strand
CCAAGTGTAACAGCATCATTTTGCGAGAACCCAGTAATACTTGTAAGATAACCAACAACCTGTGGTGGACAGGTTCTAGATCGATTGGTAGTATCTAGATATACGCTAGATATGGTATTTTCATAAACTATTTCTACCACGTCACACTTGCAGTGGTGTCCTTTTGCTATGCATCTTCCTATAGATTTATACGACCCATAGGCAGTACCTATGTCTACTTAGGCACCCAGAAGGATGCACGTTTTGGGTGATATGATGCCCGTATAGGTCAGGACTTGCATTTCCTGATTACCACTTCTAAGCACGTGTATGTAGATAATTAGATAGCGATCACATTTTCACACGAAAATCATCCAGTGGTTGCTAGTTAGGCTGTAAGAACCTAATCGAATGTTCAAATCCCGAGCGCCTTGATGTCTGTAGATTCTGCCCGCATGAGTGACGACCGCTTCCTTCGCCATCAAATACACATCTTGGCAGAGTAGGTAGGCCGCGAGTTATAGTACTGAAGGTCAGGTGGTATCATTTAAATGATATATTTAACCTTTGTCTAGTACGAGAATATAACTAGGTTGTAATTGAAATCAGAACCGTGGGAATCTGCTAAACCATTGAGCGGCTTATCCCTATAATCGTGGCGACAAAAACTAGGGAAGGAAAATTAGGATATGCAATGTAGATTATAATCTATCCTACGGACTCTGGGCCCCTAGCTATCGTCGCCTACATAGGTGAAAGTTGGTGTTAAGTTTCGGACTTATGGTTTGGATCCTAGGTAACCCAAAACCCCTCCTCTTCGAGTTTGAACATCACAAGGGAAAGTCGACTTCAAACCTCCAATTTGTGCTGTAATAAGTTTATCTATCTTAGTTTCGGAATCTACAATCTAAGACCCTCTATTAGTATTCCTTTTCATTCCCATACTTGCATACCCGAAGTAGCATCTTCGTTCTGCTATTGAATTGTTGGTCAAGCCCTATGTCACCAGAACGGTTGAAAGTAAGTGTTATATAACTTCTTAGAAATGGCCGTGAGCAGTCGCATGCATGTCAAACGATGGTTCTTGCAATAGGTCTAGCGACCATATTGAATTAGAATCTGCCACCGTGCCATCGATCGCCAAACTGCTCGAATTTCCCGCATCGTTCATATAAGTCATTGTTCTCAGATCCTTGCGGATTCTTTCTAGATCAGCTTCTAGGTTTTTCAGCCCGTGCTCCCTGATCTTGTCCCCTAGCTTGCCTATATACGCACTAAGATCCTGCGTCCTAAGTTGCAAAAGCAACTTCAAAATCATTTGCTGATCACTGGGATCTTTAATCTCGAATGTTCCGATTCTGGCTAGTCGCGCATTCCCTATCTGCTGGGCGCTCTTGCTATCGAGTGATTGCATCTTCGTTGTGTGAGGTTCGTTTCCAGTCGGCGGCATAGGCTCCCGTGACATACTAGGAGGACAGCCAGGCGACCCCTCAACCAAATCCGCCAGCAGCTTAGCCAGTTGCTCGAGGACAAGGAGAAGTAGAGTGGATAGATCTGATGACAGGATGCAGGCCAGCGGACAGCTATCCACCATCTTCAAACGCATCATAGATTTCTCGAAGAGGATAAGGAAGTTTTCAGCTTTGATGCTATTGAACGCAATGGTATCCCCCTTCGTCCCCGTATCAAACCTAGTCCATGTCCATGCTCGAAGATTTGATAAGGACGACGTCATCGCCTTCAAGCATTTGCAGTGGGTAGTTGATTTCGGGGCATTGGATACACAGTCATGCAATGTTGCCGATGAATTAGATATGGCGAGTTCGTGACCAGATAAGCTATCTTTCGCGATACTACTTTCAGCTAACTCAGAAAATCGTGACACGGAGGTTTCATTTAGTTGAAATTCCTCTGCCCGAGGAGGTGCTAGGTATCGAGGGCTGGGGAGGTCGGTAGGAGCTAAAGCAATTGCCGGATCTGCATATATGCTGAAATCGAAATCGAGCTCAAGAGAATCGCCAGCCGTCATTTCCGCATCATCCCAATTTACCAGCTCAAGCGGGGATGAGCCTGACGACGAATTGCTGGGGTTTGATGGCTTGGGAGATGCGGGTGTACTTCTCTCAGAACTAACACGGCGAATTTCGGAAGCGGCGTTGTCGTTACTGTGCGTTTGTCGATTCTGACTGTTGTTTGAATAAAGACAGCGTGTCGCAAGCCGTTTACAACGGTCGCAGCTTGAGCCGTCCAACTTGCCGCTACACTTTACTCTGGCGATGCGACACCCGTTGCATGCTGAGCCCCTTCGATATTTCCCTCTTTCAGCACAGAACTCGGTGGAATATGACGTTCCCCCCTTATTGAACGCAATGATTCCATACATGCTGTCTAGAATGGAGGAAGGATCTCTGGCATATCCTTACTTAGTGGAGAGCTCGGTGTTGGATAGCAATCCACGTCGTTGGCCCCTGACCTTGCACTTAAATGGTATATTGCGAAAGTTGTCTCCTGTAGATCCGAGTACACCGAATTCCGCTTGCTCAAAGACGCGATCACCGACACATCGTTCTTAACAGCGATGCGGGATTGGTATGCGACTTATCACTTTATCGCCACCTAGGCATTGAAACACGCTCCAAGGATCGAATGCATGTTGCATGTATGCACGTTACCAACTCCCCCCCCCCCTCTTTTCCATGTTTCGTTCCGAGTGCGCTCACTGCGGGGACTGAGCAGCAGTGCAACCTTATTATCAGCTATGCAATGCACCTCTTTACCATACACATTCAGATATTACACATCTAGGTATTATGTGAGCCCACGTTCTAAGGAGACTTAAGAGCGGTTGCGTAACCATGAGATCCAAGGGTACAACCCCCTAGCAATACCAAAATACAAACACAGATCTGTAAGATTATGACCTCAGCATTGTCACTAGACTTCTCGAATCTGCAGAGCGATACGAAAGGCCGTTACCACGGAACGAGCCGTGTACAAGAAACTGGTTGTCATTAGGTATTGTCACTCAGTAGCCTATCAGTACAGCACCGGGTCTTGGGATATTAATATAGGCTACTAGGTAGTACAGTAGGTCTGTGTAATAACCCATTCTGCCCACCCTTTTTACTAGTACAGATCGGCATGAGACCGCGTGTCCCCTAGCGTAGCATTATTCCCCGTAGCGTACTGTATGCAGATAACTACTGTAGATATATCTATCCCTTATTCCGTTCCCGTGGAAATAAGATCCTCGGGTCAATTTCAGTGCCGGGTGCCGAGAGCTATCGTAGCATACGCTAGCATCTAGACTAGGTAGCACACTTGTTGGATGAGACTAATCTAGCCTAAGCTTGGAAGCGACCTCCGTAGTCTAAGCCTTACCTCTGGATATTTGCTATACCTCTATAATACCTCTTTAGACACTATGTTGCGTATTCCGCGATGACGCGATTTCAAGGATGATCGACATAGCTGCTCACTCCGCTTCCGGCAGCGAGCAACCAGCGCTGCCTGACAGCGGCACAGCTGAGGCTTAACTCGGTCCCGATGGCGGCTTCGTTCCCCCGCCCAAGCCTCTGACGATTGGTATGCGTTATGCGTATGCTCCTCGCGCTTGAAATGCAGTCAGCAAATGGTGGAATGGGGCCTAGATGACACTCTTAGATACACGCGAAGAATTGCATTGACGAAGGATGTTATAAGTCGGAAAATAAGAATTCTATAGTGAGTGATTGCTGTTATAGAATACCTATAGCTGAAATTGACACCGAGGGACGTGGCGTGGCGTTGTGAGATTACCTCATACGTATTCTGTGCGTCCAACATTTAGACAACCTAGACTAGCTGTAAGCTATCTAGATATGGTTCCGGTTTACCTCCCTGTGGGTAAATAAGCATGTAGACTAGGTAGTCGACTAAGCATAGGTAACTTGTATTTCCGGAGTCTTATGCTCTTTACCGCTCTATACTGTTTGGTTTCCGTGGTCTTATGTAAGGGTAGGCGCAGGGACTCATTCTTCTGGTAGGCATTTTGTAGATAATCCTCGACCCCTGACTAGTTTGCATACTGCTGATACATACATACTCCCCTGTACCCGGCTTATTTCATTTCAAGTAGGTCCGCATACGACCCGCGTTTTGCGGAGCCCCTGCGCTACCTGGCCCTGGGTCTGACCTATGAGCTTGCATAGAACTACGACTGTCAACAGCGCGTGGTGACTCGATGCGAAATGGTCAGGATCCGTAAGCCTAGTCTCGAAGAAAGAGCTATCAAGATTAACCATGAAGATTATTTTCTTACTTAGAATCTTCAGGCTAACCGCGTAGACAGCATAATAACTCTGCTCTTCGGACTTTTTACTGTAGGTACAAGAATCCTATCTAAGCGGGGTTATGGCCATATTGTCAATAGGCCAGCCAGCCCCTGTAGCTATCCGTCACTAGCATACTCCCGGTTGCCGTATTTCTCTGACAGGGGTTGGTCTACGGGTATGACACGTGGTAGCTGTAAGCCTTACCGCCGATCCCGTGTTTGTCCGTCGAGTATGTTTAATACCGAGGTTCTGCAAACCTCGTTTAGTCACCTATGTCTCAAGAGCTTTGGCAATTTACTATTATTATTATTATTATTATCTCGCTGGTGGGCGTTACTAAATATCCAGTACATTGAAGCTTCATTATACAAAGGAGGACCTATCGAAGCCGTTAAGACACATAGTGGGAGTTTCTTAACGTGTCTAGTGTAATGCCCTTTATAATATCCGATAAATCCGCCCAGCGGACAAACAGGCTTTTCTGCTGGAAGGGTTGGCCTTTGAGGTACCTATTCTTTCGGGTTGCTTAATATGGATTAGAAAAGAGTGTCTTAGAACAAGGGTTGCCAGCTCTTTGTCGAGTTTATTATCTACAACAGCATTCTAGTAACAGGTCACATAATTTTTAAAGGCTATTTATGCATACCGTATAGCAATACCTATCACCGCCGCAGGGGTTGATGACGAAATAATATGACGGTTGATTAATCAATTATTACGATGAATAATCACAACAGGATCTTACTTGTATAGGTAATCTCACTAATACCAAAAGTTTATCTTGGTCATATTAGAGAAGAGGGACCAGGGTCTTGATACCCGTGATATCTTAATACCCGAATCCTTTGTATGTAACTGTAAAATGATAATAGTAAATACCTACACATACCGCCGGAGGTTTATCTACATCGCATCAGCGATATGATAGGTAGCCATTGCGTTTTTATTCGTATTTGATCTACATACTATGTTAATCACAAGAAATCGCTCCGGAGATAGGATTTAATTAATGCTATATTCAATAGGTATAACCGACATGTAAAATATTCTCGACATTCCCGCGAATATAGTTGGGGGAGCGCGCTATGGGCGACGAGCCTCATAATTAACCCCTAGCTTTACCCCCATCTTGATAAAAGTTTAACGAGATAGATACATAATCTTGGTCTTGTATACTTCATGGCCCTCGGGTCCTAGATACCGACCTGTCTTGAAACTGTGTATTGTGTCAGCACGCTTCTGCATCTCAATTGTAGTGTTCTAGATCCAAAGAAAAATGTACCTCCAGTGCAGGTTGCCGAGGGCAACAAAACGGCAAAGCTCCACGAATTTGAGGACCTCACTATCGATTTGCTCGCCGTATGATGGAAGCTCAGCTAGTGCGGTATACCAACGTTTGTAGCAGTTGTCAATCATAGTACCAATTTGGTCGACAGACTGCTGAAGGGACATGTTCTTCTCCTGGAGAATTGAAATCAAGTTATAGTCGACACCCAATTCCTATAACTTCAGTTAGCGTTTGAGAAGTAATTCGCCGCTTTTCTCAAGGGTGTTTACTCACAAGATCTTTTCGATACGATAAAACGTCGTTCACTCTGAAAACACTGTCATTAGCGGTAGCAAAATAGGAAGATCGTATCTATCTGCACTCACAAAAGGACCAGGTCTGCTGACACGCGCATGCACTCTTGAATAGAATTGTGAGAGAAGACGTGGTCTGGCAGTTTGATATCTTGGCCGTATTCAGATACAGAGATAGCAGGGTAGGCTCCGATGGTACCCCGGCGGATCTCGATGTACGTATCCACGTCACTCACCAGGACCTCCCCACGGGCCACTCGCTCAACTTGTACCACAAGCTGTTCGAAGAATCGCCTATGTTGCTCTCTGTATCGCTGCTGTATTTCTATATTTTACTTAGCCAATGCAGCTTACAAACTGGCTAATTATATTGAACTGTACCTTTAGAGACTCTCCTCTTGAGCCGTAACCAGCACGTCTGAAAGACATATCTGATTGGATTTTCCTCCTGTTTTATTAGAGGCGCATCATCGGTCATGATGGCCATTGTTGCGTCGACCTCTTCTTGTGCCGCGACAGGGTCTTCCCTAAGGTGCCCTTCGTCAAATTCTTCTAGAATGTTAGCGAGTAGGAGACTATGGAGGGCGCTCAACATACGATCGTCAAAAAGGAAAACCTAGACGAGCGATAGATTAGCACTTTCTTCATAAGCTAGTACATAGGGTATAAGGAGGGAAGACAACATACCCAGTGGTTCCAGTCAAGCATCATTCGCAGCGCTTCTTCATCAGCATCCGGGGCCCATATTGATGCAAGATAGCACAGATCAACCCGTGTGTTCCTAGCATTTGTCTTCTCATCAAATTTCATAACCCTTGACTATAATTAGCTACTTCTGTCTACATTTATGAGGGAGACGCTAATCACTGTGCAATCCATCTATCACCTTCGGCTTTGACCTTGAAGTAGTTTTGATTCACCACTGGCCTAGAGGCCATAATGGAGGAAAATAGGTCTGGAACTCGGACAGAACGTCTTGGTTCTAGTACCGGGGCTGATGGGTGTCGTTCCTGGTTAGACCCATGCACTGCCTTGGCTGGCTCGGGGACGACAGATTCTGCCGTCAGCTGGGTCTCATCTGACTGAGTCGACACCGAACAGTCCGAGTTTGCAGAAGAAAACCCAGCTATGGGATTCAGAGTTGCGCTTGGGGCCATGACTGTAATATGATGATTAGGTAAATCAATAATGGGATAATAGATTGAGATATAATGTTTCGGTAACTGATCTTTTTAGCGGCCAATATTATATCATTATATAATGAAGATGCAATAAAGGTGCATTGTCCTCCATCTCCTGAATGACCCTTGAAATATATGCTACCTACTCTGTAGATTACTCAGATTTGAAACATCTCTATCGGGTAGACGATTGGAATGGGGACGCAATAGCTCACAACAGGGCATTACCTATCAAAGTAAGGAACAAAATGACGGTGTGTACCCTGAATTGGAAAGAGCTATTTCAAACAAAAAGACAAGTACATATTCAAAATAGCAATTCCCGGGCTTGTGCCGATGACGTGGTGATACACAGGCGGGTTTCAATAATCTAGATCGGGTTACGTACCAAAGTAAGCTGATCTATTTCTTACACATGATCATAAACTACCAGTTTTATCCAAACATGCAATTCATAGCATTTTTGTTTCTCTCGCTCGTAATGGCGATTTCTGTGGAGATGTAGTCGGTTCAAATCTATATTTCAGTTTCATTACCAGTTCGAAAACAACATCTTATTTCGCTAATATACTAAACTACAAAACGGCTCGCAGTTTTCAGATATGAACCTTGTCACGGTGTAACTTCAGTAGCAACTTGTGATTTATATGTGCGACCTTTTTCTAATTACGAAACTAATAGTGAATAGTATCGTCTATCTACATTCTAGGTTTAAACTACTTAGAGCTAGGAATGCCATGTGACTCAGGCTCCTCTGAGTAACCAGCAGCTAAAGTCTATAAATGATTCTATCTCATATAAAAGCCACCTGTTGCATTTAATTTACATGTTTATTGAATTCTTCTCTAATTAAACGCCAGGTCTCTTCCCGTAGATAACCATGCACCCAATAGTCGCCATGCTGATTTTTCCCATAGATGATGAGTGCATCTCTCGGTTTGTCTCCGACAGCCAGAGTCGTGCCCCAATATGTCACAGGTCGCACCGGCTCCTTGTGTTTCATCTCATGAGGCCCATTTATCGCTGCGCCAAAGTCCACCCTATCGAGAAACCGGGCCTTGGTCCAGTTTGTAATGGCAATGATTCTTGTGGCATTCCACCTCACGAACAGTGGCATTGTACCAAACCTGGCAAACCAATTACGTGCAATTCGCATAAGACTACGCACCTGTTCTTCGCTCGTCTGCTCCTCGATGGCCTTACGGACTCTGAATGCGAGACGGGATACGTTCATGTTCTGCACCTCATCAGCCGTGAGCAGAGTTGTGCTAGGGAGAATTAAGTTCTGCAAATATGCGACTGGTCGTGACTGCGAGGGTTTTGTGAGGTGCTTTAGTCGTAAACGCAGGTCAAAAANCATTGCAGATGGCGGCTGTCCCCTTTGGTGGTGAAGTTGCCAGAACCATTCGAGAGCCCCAGGCAGCGATTAGATCACCATCGCTCACGAAAGACACCGCCTGGTTTTCCCTTCCACCATTGAGGTTGGCCTCGGTTTCTGCTTCCTTACGAAGATGCTGTAGGAAGCTAGCCGGTAGGTAGATAATGTTTGTCTTGATGGGGGGATTCGTGAAAACATCCCAAGTATAACGAGCTACAAAGCAGAGTAGCGATAGCATGGTAGTTTGCTGATCCTCCAGAATGAAACGATTATTCTGCGCAATCTTGTCGTCAACTGTCCCCACTGATGCAACTATATCCTCGTTGGCCCCTTCAAATTGTATTGGGAGGGTTGTTGTAGTTTGATATTGAAGAACAAGTGACCAAGCTTCTAATAGATCGGCGGAGCCCATGGCGTCTGATAGTGAATGAGGAAATGTAAGACTGACTAGCGTGCCATTTGTGAAAGAGTTGATGTGTAAACAAATTAAGGGCTCGTCTGTGGAGAGGTAATGTTGAATATTATTGGGAAGTGTTGCTGGAATGCTGAATTCGCGGAACGCGTAGCAGCCCTCGTGAACGGATGGTCTGTTCCCAGTTTTCTTAGGAAGGCGGCTTGCAAGTGGGTGAGCTTCCATTTTCATGTCAAATTGAACGTGGGAATAGCGGAAGGGTGGACGATCCCGGCTAAATTGACGTGGTACGTGGATTTCTAACTTTCCGTCTTTCTGTTGCCTCTAGGTTAGATAATAGTGTTCCTGAATTGTTCCTCTACACATATCTTTCGTGTGTTCGAACTCGAGATAAGGAACATCAAGTGGACATCTCACTCACATTCTGACGGAGCCTACCTCCAAGTTTCCTCCAGTCCCGCGAGGCAAGCAGCATGGCTAACGAGAGACGTAGTTTTTCCGTGTTCAGGACATGGCTATACTGAAAAGTAAAGCTTATGAGCGAGGGTCGGATAATTGCTGCTTGATCTATGAAATGAACGGGGAAGATGTCGTCCGTTTCCCTTATACGATGTGTCTTTGCTTTGTGCCGAAAAGCTTTCATTTTGGTGTTTAGGGCGGCTCCTAAGATAGAGCTCACGCAGACGGCACCCAGCAGGGACCATAACACTACAGCCCCAGACATTTCAATATACTTGTTGACTTCCATCATTGAGGAATACGCGATCTCCGTATGGCACAATAGATTAGCTATCTAATGGCGGCTGGCCTCGTTATGTGATTTACTGGGAGTATCGTTAATTAATGAGCCCCTCACGTTAACGATAGGGTATCTCAAGATTCAAACGACGCCATACGCATCCTGCTTTGGACTGATCAATCTTACAACGTTGTTAAACTGACTCAGGAATTAGATAATTTGTTTTATCTTAGTCGAACGGTATTTTCCTATTCCAAGGATGGCCTCATTGACTGACCCCTGTTAATCTGCCTACGCTCTAACCCGAAGGAGAACGCCTCAATCCGGCAAACCCCTTTACTTCGAACCCTCGCCATGAGGCCTTCAAAACACATCGGTTAACAACCAGAGCGGTAATTTGTACTAAGAGGGATTTAACCTGATGAAGGATTATGAGTATGGTGCGCTAATTGCGGTAGGCATGGGTGACTGAATAGTATCTAGTGAGATAGACCCTTTGATAGCTGTCACGATTATTGCGAATTTTCTGAATTCCCAAGTTTTAGATACTGAAATTTGTGAAAGTCTGTCTACAATCATAACCATTAAATGAAGATTTATAAGAATAAGCGTTTATTTCCCATAAACAGCATCCTATTCTAATTCTTCCCCCCATACGTCCCTTCAACCACACTAAATGAGATGTATGCAAACCGGATTTTGGAAAGGTTAAGGGAAGGGAGATATGGTAACCTCGAGGTTGATGATCTCTGGGTCGTGGTAGGGATTGTTCTAGTCGGATACCTAGTCTACGGTCTGCTGGAAGCGGCTTACTCACTAACCTTTCATCCCCTCGCTCGCTTTCCGGGTCCTAAAATCTGCGCTGTAACGGAATACTACGAGTTCTATTGTTATATCGTCAAAGGAGGGCAATGGGGTAATGAAGTGCGTAAAATGCACGAGAAGTATGGTGAGTTACCATCTTGAATTCTGGGTTCTAGGATCGTATTCATAGCAAGCCGCCTAGGGCCAATTGTCCGCATTAGTCCATGGGAGCTGTCAATTCGCGATCCCGAGTTCTATAACCAACTGTACGTCGCCGCTTCGACTCGTCGAACGAACATGTGGCCGCGGGGGAGAGAGGGCAACGGGTTTGAGAGTAGGTTTCCCCGGCAGCCCGATGCGGAACGATAACCCAGAAGTAAATCTCACCAGCTAATCGTAATATAGGCTCTCATCATCTGACAGTTCCTCACGATGCACACCGTGCAAGAAGGAAGGTGAGTCAGCAGGCTAGTCTAGCTAATTTAACTCATATTTCGGACTATTAGTCCCAAGCGATTCATATAATTGATACTTCAAACAGCACCTTGAACCGTTTTTCTCCAGGCAGGGTATTACAAGAGTCGAGAAGATAATTGTCGATGAAATTCAGAAGCTGAATGCCCGGCTATCGGGGCTCAGCGGATCCGGAGCCATCATTAATATGGACCACGTATTAGCAGCCATGACTGGCGACATCATTGGATATGTATCATGCGGTATGCAGCCGGGGCTTATAGAAGATGCGGAGTTCTCAACCTCATGGCACGAACTCATGATCAAAACGACTACTATTGCGCCTTTATTTCGGTGTTTCACGTGGCTGAATAAGTCAGTATCCCTGTTCTAGCAGCCTCGGGTTCCGCTATGCGTATAATAATCCTGACGACGTCTTCTTTACTGTAATAAGACGTTTCAACTCACTAGTTTATAGGCTTATACAACTTCTCCCGGCCTCGATCTTAGAGAGTGTTTATCCGAAAGGGATTTCGAACTTGATGCTTGGAAAGACAGGGCGTCAGTACATCGAAACTATCAAAAGAGACATGAAGGACTCGGAGAAGAACCCCGAAGAGCAGAGTTGGAACTCAGCTTTCCATCACGTACTATCAAGCAACATCCCAGATTCGGAGAAGTCTGTTGAACGACTCCAGGCTGAATCGATGATTTTTCTGTTAGCTGGTACTTTGGCTGGGGCGCACACCCTTACCTTCGTAGTCTTCTACGTTCTTAGAGATCCTACCATTGAAGCGTGTCTTAGAGCCGAGCTTGAGTCTGCTTTTACAGCGTACGCTGGAGGTGTGGAGAAGAGGATGCCTACGTGGGCAGAGCTAGAACGGCTTCCATATTTGAGAGGTTGCATAAAGGAAGCTCTGAGGTGAGTAAATCGAGTCATGGAAATCAACTACACCCCTCATGTTTAGTGATTTTTAGGGGCTAACGACTCTACTAGATTAAATGGCCTAGTCGGTAACCTTGCGAGATGCTCTCCTGATGAAGAGATCGTGTATAGGCAGTGGAAGATCCCAAAGAATGTATGTGTTTTCAAGCAAAACTGCTACCATGTCTAAGTCTGAGACTTTTGGTTCTAATCACGCCGATATGGAAAAAGACACCCATAGGCATGTCTATCTACGCAATGCATACCGATGCCTCAGTATTCCCAGACCCGCTGAAATTCAAACCCGAGCGCTGGGTCGGTCAATATGACCCAAAAATGGACAGGAACTTCGTCCCCTTCACTAAGGGCTCTAGAAGCTGCCTTGGAATCAAGTATGTAAAAGGCTCACTCAATGTAAAAAATCACCCCTGGTATGAATGATCTGCTAACTCGGCCTTCTTCTAAGTCTTGCTTGGGCAGAACTCTATATTGCTGTGGCCGGTTTGTTTAGGCCTAATGGGCCAAAACTTGCTTTATTTGATACTGATGAGTCAGATATCAAGATTGTGCGTGACTACATCATGGGATTTCCGAAACCGGGTGCTAGGGGGGTTAGAGTTAGGGTCCAATGAGAGGACATAAAATTATACCTCCATAATTACCAACTAAAAGTAACTGACGGATTTTCTTCCTATTTTTGGATATACTGTTAAGCCACCTAGTAAATTGAGCATCTACGCTATGAGAAGCTTTGTTAGCGCTATAACATACTTGATCTTGTATAATAATAGTAGCTAGGATCTATTGATTTAACTTTTCAAGGTTTCAGGGGTATGCTAGGGCATTTAAATTCAGGAAAAATGGAATAATAGAAATTTTTAGATTACGGCCATATCAAAACAGCAAAGCATAGATGCATCGTGAAGTCAAGACTATCATAAAGGCTTAAGTGCATTATTTCTGCAACTTAGTTCTATCAATTCCTTTTCTATAATTGTTCTGAAACCCTGGCATACAAAGGTCATTCCTCAACTTACTTCAACAAAATAAAAATTGATGAATCACTCCTTCAAAGAATCCACAGTAACCTTGATATGAGACTTGATCATAGCATTACCACAGTCCTTCCACGTTGTAGTGGTGGGGTCTGTAGCGTACAGGCTCATGTCAAAATGGGAGAAGAAGTTAGCGAAGGTAAGGTATGCCTCCATCCAAGCGACACTACAAGAAACCATAATGAATTAGCCATCACGAAAAAAATATCAGACACAAGTTGAGCGAAGAAAGGACATACTTCAATCCGATGCAAGACCGGCTACCCTTGCCAAACACTACGAGCCAGTGATCGAGATCTTCGCCGTCCAACCATCTCTCGGGGATGAACTGGTCGGGATTTGGGAATAGATCTGGGTTGTCGTGAACCGTTCTGATGGCGATCGAGACTGATGTACCCTCAGGCAGGTAATGTCCAGCCCACATGAGACCCCCTTGAGGGACGACACGGGGGATAGTTCCAGGGACAGGCGAGGAGAGCCGTAAAGACTCTTTAATCACAGCTTTCTGTTTAGCCAAATAGTCAGTCATTACATCACTATGTTATGTGAGAGACACGGAGCCAGAACCGTACCAGATAAGGCAAGTCCCTCACTTGTCTGTACTCTAGGAATCCTTCCTCATTCCGGGGCACCGATTCGAGTTCCTTCTTGAGCTTCTCCAATCTGGTGGGGTCTCGTAGCAAGTAATACGTGCCCATGCTCATCGTATGACTCGTCGTGTGCGTGCCCGCGAAGGCAAAACTATACGTCTCATCCTCAACAGCCTGGTGAGTCAGGGGCGGTCCACCATCCTCAGGTCGGAGAAGGAGATCGATGACGGTATTCCTACCGTCATCAGCCTTTCTAACACCCTTCTCGTGCTCCTTAGCTCGTTCGCCAATCCACTGCCTAATGTTCTACAATAACAAGTTAGATGAGGTCATATAACGTAATAGGGGTTACAAACCCTCCGGAATTCAAACTCGCCGGGAATCAGCTTCTCAGCAATATTGGGTGGGATGTTAGACGCAAGCCATATAAGAATGGGGAAATGCTTGAGAAGAAAGAAACTCTCAGAAAAGGTGCGCAGCGTAGCCAAGAAAGCGGGCTCTTCCTCCTTTGCCTCGATCAGATTTAGAGATCGATCGCAGAGGACCTTCATAATAGTATCAATGGTGATACCGGTGTACAAGCGCTGGATATCGAGCACCTTCTTTTCGTCATAGTGCTCCTTGGCTTTGCGCATGGCATTTTGTATCACCCCCAAGACGATGTGCGATAGCGCCTCCATAGACTGGACCGAGAATAGGTTGTTAATCATCTTCCTGCGGCGCCTGTGGTATTCAACGTCCACAATGGCAGGTAGCGCCTCCGATATGCCTCCCGATGTTTGAAAGAAGGCTGGGTCCTTCATGTACTTAGAACCTGATGAGTAGACCCTATATTCAAACCCTTAGCACTTTCACGACAAGGGCATGGGAAGTCATGGACCTAGACACGGAGACTTACTCGTGAAAGAACTCGGGGTCGTTGACGTGCACCCGATCAGGGCTAACACGAACAACGGGTCCTAATCTCCAGTAAGTAAAAGTTCAATTAAAAAAAAAANCCGACATCTTTCAGATTTTCTCGTTGTTTAACTTACCATACTTCGCGTGGATGCGGGGATAATCCTTCACATAATTCCCCCCAAGCACCACATCCTGATAGAACTCGTACCAGTACGAAGCTCTAGCGTACCACGGCCCCGGTATCTTGCTCAGAGGGTGGAAATACAGTCTTTGGATCGTAACAGCGAGCCAATAGATGCTAAAGACAGCAACACCACTGATCGCCCACCCACCAATGGTGTTCGGTAGGGGTAGTTCAGACAACAGACCCATCTTTACCAGTGGTAATATGTGTTTACAAGTCTGGCGAACCAGGTTAGAAACTACGACATCAATTTGCGATGTATATACCCCAATGACATCGAAGTAACCACACGAGTAGCCCGCTGCGACTTATGCAACTCCTACCTGGTTCCCAATCCAGATGATTTCCGTTGCAGTCCCCACACGCGAATTGCCTGCTTAGGCAATACCCTTCCCTGTCAGAAAAATCGCACCACCTCAGCTGCCCACCCAAGAATTCCCATACTCTAAGAAGGGGTCGCCATGTACTTAATCTGTTACGGTAAGTGGCTCAGCTGACTACCTTCAGTTAAGTAGGCTAAGCGTACCTCGGTCGGGTCACCGCTATATCAGCCCGCCTTACCAAGCTCCTTTCGCACATCTGCTTACGAAGATCGGTCGGCTCTGAAACGAGAAATGTTGGGAATGAAGAGGCGGGCTTAGATAGCACTATAAACACAGGAAACATCTTAAACCAGTATGCTTCGGGAATAGGCAATGAGTTACTATCATGGACAGGACCGTTAATTCCCTTATGGGGATAAACGGCGTCGTTTTTCCTCTGTCACAGTTACACGCTCTCCTATGGGGATTCAATACTCGACAACTCAAATGAGAGGCCCTAATGTGACGGCCAGAAGAAGCACAATTTTTTATGCTAGATAATGGTATTCATAGCAGCACCTTGAATTCGAAATTATTAGGAGTGTTAAAGCCACAAGTGGCCATACATCCAATAGCTGTGCTGCTGATCTACATCTTTCGTAAATCGTCTTCCCACAAGACACAGTCACTGCCGCCACCAAACCAAGAAGTCGTCGTTAGGATTTAGAAGATGTTGAATATGCTGTATGAGACGCTCCACATTCATCGTAGATATACATCATCACATACCCCAGATCCTTAGGTAGGGGCTCACTGCTGATCTACAAGTTTGGATACAACCTATAATGCAGATTATTATTGCTCCTCCTCTACATCTAGTAGTAGAGGAGGTTTTAGGAACCTCTACTCAACAACAATGATCTAACTCCATACTTAACGGTGCAGGAACTTAAAGTGTTATATGTATAGTTATCATTTCGGACACTATTTTAGAGCGCTCGTGTCACGGTCCTTATAAGTGCCTGCAAACGGCCAAGTCTCCAACTTGACAACGTTCTACTTTTGGTAGTGTTGTGGTATAGCGTTGCAGATCTGTTCCGTGACAACTCGTATCCCCCTATACCTACTACATCCTTGACAACGCTGTACCTCTTGACCTCTACAAGTCAAATGTAGGAGGCCAACCTACACACGCTCCAGATACAGGCCAATATATATATATAGAAGCAGTCAGGCCCTTTCACTTGCATACAAAACCTAGATTTCTAGATGGGGCGGAGTAAAACGGCGCCGTCAATACTCTTTTAAAATTAAATTTATGACATTAGTACGCGTAGTACAAATCGGAAGCCCCAGCACCAGATACGACATTGAAAGACATCGATCCTAGATTTACATAGCCTATGAGATCCACAACTCCGCATCTGTCTACCCTACCACCTCTCCCGCTACCTAGATATGTGTCGCCTAATTCTGTGCGAATATGATGGTTAACGCCGACTGCTTTGCAGTGCGATTGATTCCCGACTTTTGCACAACTCCAACGACCTCAAATTAGGAGACACCAACGTACTCTAGATAGCTCTTTTGTTTATCCCCCTTTCTATCTTCATCCACAGAACCCCGATGCTACATGGATGCCCCCAACTCTCAACTCTATCATCAGCCAAATATACCTGGAAACTAGTTCCGCATGTATGTACGTGTAAGTAGACAAATTACTTCGCTCTCTGCCTCTATTCGCACCTAAATATGTCTTGTTTGATTAGCTTAATATACCCCCCACTCCCACAGCGCTTCCCCGCAAGCTACTGTGGCTTGCCCCTTTTCTAGCTGGACGAAAGGTAGCCATGTTTTCTTGGCGATTAAACTCTGTATACCGCACACGGGTCGAGCCGCTGGACTGCTATATCGAACCTGTCGAGTCGCCATATACGGAAGGTAGTGCCCAACCCCATGTAGTTCGATTCGTAGATAGAGCTAGACACTACCTATGTCACAGGCAAATAACTAATGCTTCGTAACAGTGGTGTAGTTATACCTTTGGGTTGTCGAATGCATCTTGGGCATTGGGATTGGCGGCCCACTCCTTATATATGTGCGGGTCGCTTGTTTCATACACTGGAGATAGATGCATTACTTGGCAGTCATCCTCAGTTGTTGGGTCTTCCATTGTTGACGTTCTGGCGCCCAGGACTGGGCTTACCAATACCTAGTCGCTCCGCCAAAGCATGCTCTAGATGACACCCATCGAGGCTTCTTAGCCCTTTTAAGCATAGTAATATCCCTCGCGTTTTAGTGTCGACTTATGTCTTATAGGTATTCGAAGCGTCCTTAGGTGAGTATATGAATAATTCGGCTGTAGAGGCCGGCTATGGTATCGCGCTCGTCTTGGTTCCTTCACCTCATGTTGAATTTGATTCTGCACATCACCTTGAGGGGCATCACTATACGGTCATTGGTGGAAAGTCCGTGCTGAGCCACTCTTGTGAAAACCATGAGGCAGAGTCCACCCCAGTATTACCATATGACTCGAGAGCGAAGTCAAAACCATCCATGGCGCCTTCGAAAGCATTGTTGTTATCCAACCCATCAGGAGGGACGACAGGAGGTAGATTTGGTCTGACCAGAGTAGCATCATTCACCGCTAGATCTGAAAAGGATGGATCGCGGCGATGTTGCGGCGGAACAGGTGTAGTACCCGACACTGGAGTATGTATTGTGCCGTTATTCGCGTGCACACCAGATTCCGACATGTTTACGGAGGGCGATGGTACCGGGACCATCGGTACTTCACCTTCGTCTAAGAGATGTATATGCTGATGTTGACTAAGGACTTGGCGTGGCAAGGGTGTCTGTGGTACAGGGCCAACACTTATGATTTCCGGAGTTTCTGGTCGGCTTGGGCTACCGCTTGATGTGAGACCACGGGAGATGAGTTTCTCAAGGTCAGACACCTAGAGGAGAAGAATCCAGTCAGCATATCATCATACTTCACGGGTATGCACATAAACTTACAATCGCAGCTCCAGCGGGTACGTGGCTCATCGCTCGCGCGATCTGTAGGCATCGGTTCCCGTGCTCAATGACTTGATCCATTGTCAATCGTAACTCGCTCTTATTTGTTTGATAGGCAAAATAGAGCATTCGGGCACATTGGTAGGCACAAACAGAGAGGTCGAGGTCCGTAACAGGCAGCCCCCCATCCAAGGCAAGTATGAGACGGAAAATTTCAACCATCGCAATGGCGTGTTCAAAGCATTGGCGTGTACAGTATGACACAAATTGCGGCTCGAGGCGACTAACACCGGATTTCGGGAGTGCCTCTTTAAGGCCACTTAATACAATGCGGTAGAGATCGCAGTGACATTGCCGCCACCAAACATGGATCATGATATATACGCATAAGCGTGGTGAATAAGCCCGCAGTTGGAGGTTACTCTCCGAGAATTTGAAAGAAGCAGGCAGGTGGTCATTGAAGGTGTCTAGTTCCCGTGAGAGAACTTTAATTAACTGCGGTAGTTGGGCGACTTCAGACTCAGGCATGTTCAACACATTCTTAGTGCAATATGACACCCTACTCCTCATCCATAGGAGCCGTACATGCAGGGCTAAGGAGCCAACGTCGTCAGGGAAGGGTTGTGAAGGGAGTGGTCGCAGATGGCCTGTGACTTGTGGCAGATCAAACTCGAAATTGCGCTCATTACATGGCAGCTGGATATGTAAAGAGTCGGGAGGGAGGAGAGTAAAATCAGCCTGTCCCCCGTTAACTCCGGAGTCAATCGTGAGAAATGCCCACATTAGCCTGCGTCGGGATTCCCTCGCCAAAAAGCACAGACTTTGGTTTTCGTAGTTCAGCCGAAGGGCATAGGCAAATCGGGCAGCCGTAGCAGCTAACATAAATGCACTGGTAAATCTCCGGGAGAGTATTCGGTGCTTCATAACGAGCACGAGGGCCTGGATTTTAATAGTGGAGGGGTTTTCCAAGTCCTGCAGGACCATGTTCTGGCATTCATCGATACATCTAGCCCCATATTCGCGCATACCGGGGCCTAAATCAGTGAGCAACGAGGTTACACCTACCAGAGCAAGTAGGAGAGCTCTGTCCATCATGCCGGCATGATAGCGTTGCATTAGGGACGCCCGGTGGAGAAACGAGAAGACCGGTACGTGGTGTACATGCCGAAAATAGTGACTAAAGGTACGTTGGATCAGACTTTCGTCTGGATATATGAGTCTGATATTCCCCATATTAGCCTTTGTACACTATGAAGACAATAGCGTTGATAGACGTACGGATCAAGACCAAGCCTCTTTGGGAGCGGGGTCCCAGAGATGTCGAAGTTCTCATGGTCCACACTACCATTGCGACCATGGTGAGAACCATGGTGGTCCCTCTGTGTCATTGTTCTCTTCTCGGGCGGCTCTGATGCGACAGACTCATGCTCCGAGTCGGTGGTGCCATGCTGTTGAGCGCTGGAGGTGGCGCCGCTGATGCCGGCAGACCGTTTCGTCGGGCGGTAGATACACTCGATGCCCTGGGACTGACATCGCGCACATTTTGGCGTCTCGCCGGTACATCTCGCCTTTCTCGAGTGGCAGTTCGTGCAGGCCAGCCTCACCCGCCGCCGTGGCAGGCTGAAGGCGGTGATGCTGTCGGTTTCGGCGTGTGGCGACCCCGTGTCCTGGAACGAGCAGGTGAAGCCGAGCCGCTCGCAGTTCTGGCAGATGTCCCGTCGGCCATCGCACCGCACCTTTC
>JAPESX010000366.1:0-19560 GCA_029590615.1 Nemania bipapillata | reverse complement strand
ATACTTCGGTGCAATARTTAAATTTAATTTTTTATTACTTTTTATTATATNAAAAATAYTYAATTTATATAAAGTAAAAGTTTTAAARTATAATATAAAAGCTTAAACAGGTTARTTAAAYTTTAAGCTARTTTTTATTTTTATTTTTGCTAATTTATARTRCTTTTTGTAACTATTAATTARTATTAAATAAGYTTTATATAACGGTATAAAAGTTTTACGCGTRAAATAAAATATAATTTTWTATTATAYTATATTTATTGCTATAAATTATTTATANATAAAAAAAAAAAAAACTATTATACGCCTAAAATTTTAACCTAAAGGTGAAAATTTTGCTAGCGCGTAGAATTACCGGTCCTAGAGATTACAGTAAGGTTACGTAACAGGAAGCCTTCGTACGAGCCCTTCCGTGTAAAGGGCCAAAGGTAAAAAAGGGTTGCAGTTAACGAGTCAGTATTCCAACATATAACGTAAAATAGGCCACGTTTATACCCGGCTCTATAGCTGAGTGATTTATTTAGCGTAAATTTATGCGATCAAAGCGGTTAAGCTTTGTTCTATTCACTCAAAAGGCATAGCAAAGTTTGGTTAAACACACGAAACTGGCCGTCTACGACCAAGACCCAAATAGCTGCTTAGATTCACGCCTCCAACTGGCGCGCATTCGTTTGACCTGGCCTAGAGTAGAACACACCATCAACGCTAATAATAATTCTTTGCTACAGGTGATCAACGTACTCGCGATTTTCTTTCCCTTGTGACAGTGCAACTGCGTATGCAGATCAAGGCCATCGTCATATCATCATCACGATCATAATCATGTTCTAATAGACGATAAGAGTACATTACGTCAATACACCCGAGAGAATGGTAGCAATGTATATAGTAATAAAACCTATGCCTTATCCAGGGTGTTTAATCCAAGCCACATCACTTCGACCTTCCTGCTTTTCCTTAGGAATTAACATGACGTTTTCGAACGAACATTCATGGACAGCACGCATATAGAGAGCGAATAAACTACTAGGCAGTTTGGATGTCCGGGTTAAATTGGCCTCTATCATGCGGAAGGGTGCCAATTAGCAGATATCCATGTCCACTGAATGTTGAGCTATTTTACCGCGAAGCTCGTAGAAACGAGATAAAATTTACACAGAATTAGGTAGAATTGGATATTCTATACGCTAGAGAATTTCCAATTTCTTTTTCTTACATGATCTTGATTGGAAGAATATGTTGATAATGAAGCTTTCGGAGGATCATGATGCAAAACTCAGATCTGGCTGTAGCCTATTTTGACATACCAGCCACACATAGACAAAGCTGCAGAGACTAGACGTAAATATGAGATAAACTAACCCAGGAATTTATACCTAATGGTATCTCAATGTATATAATGTTTATTTAATATAATCCTACCTTTAGTAATATTCGTTTGTCCTCTGCCACCTCCATGTCTTAGAGATTTACGCATAGGCTAGCTAACCTCATGCTCCATTTTTATATATTTCAAGTACTGAAACCCACGACTAATTCCTCCTACATGGAACAAGGATGCCGGATGTCGAGCCCGGAGCTTATGGAGGAAGACCAACCTATAAAATATTTCTAAGCAATTTGAAGTTTTATAGGACTGTTCTAGAACTATATACATAGTGTGGAGCATATTATTTGCTAGGTTAGTTATATATATATTATATAGGTATCTTGTTCTCCCTAGAGACTTAGGGTTTGAAGGAATAGTTGTTTTCTCTTCGGGTCAATATTAGTCGTTTGTCAGTTAGGTACCCAATCGCTGGCATTCGAAAATTCCCTGACGTCTAATTATATGCCCTAGAGTGTACAATACATATATCACGAGAAAGACACGGTATGGGCATAACAATCAATAAATGATTATTCATCGCTGCTTTTTTATCATTATTTTTTTTCTTATGGGGAGTACTTGTGCACTCATGGGTTTACATCTTAAGTGGACTCCGTTAAGAAGTCACCTACTAGCTGAATGTACCGATCCCGCTCCTCAAAATGGGCCATGTGACTCGAGTTTTCCAGTGTGACCCATTTCACCCTAGGGATGTGGGTGAACCACGGCTGGACACACATATCCGTCGCCTCGTCGTACCGCCCATTCAGGAGAAGCGTTGGCGCCTGGATTTTGTGGGCATCTTTCCAGCCTTCCCAGTCTTTGAATGAACCGACAATGACGAATTCGGATGGTCCTTGCCTGTAAAGATATTAGAATTTGGGGCTTCGTGGGATACATAGCTAATACGCCCTGCCATAGGCTATCTGGTCATAGTGGCACTCTCTCCTAGCCTCATTTTCTTTTTTCCATGAAGTAGAGATAGATTGGCACTAAGACAAGCCAGCGTGGGGGGACATTATCTAGAGGCATAACTTAAAAGAGACTATACTCACATCGTCATGTACACGGACGGGTCCTCCTTCAGGTTAATGAAAGCTGATAGGACGTCCTCGGGGTACGGGTCGAGTCGGCACACGTGGCGCGTGTAGAAGGCCTGGGCGGCCGTCTCGAACTCCTCGCTCTCGTGATCGCCCTTCTTATCGCACTCAGCAATAATAGTCCGCTCGGGCTCCGACCCAACCGACGACGAAGAGCACTAGCCCGGCGCCTAGTAGCGCTGCTAGTATAGAAGTAGTGTCAGTGTACGCGTACATTGGCATTCGTAATAAGGAATGACTGATTGGCTTTGAGAATCATAGATGTCGTGAGCGGTATCGACAATTCTTGGAAAAGGGAAGCTGAGAAGGTTGTAAATAAAGAGGCTATAAGAAAGGCCGTCGTAGTGGCAGAAGCCCACGGCGTCCCAATCCTCAACTCTCGGTAAATTGCCTGCGGAAGAGCCATGTCTAGAAGTTCGAGTTTCATAAACTTATTTTTCGAGACATGCCGCTTCATCATCATATACGGGGCGAGGTTCCTCACTTCAAAGTCTACAGCGGAAAAAGCCATAGACAGAGACCCGAAAACGAGCGCAGGAACCAAGGTCCAGGCGTAGTGTATATATATGTTATTGCCGACGTCGCCGAGGCCTTTTTCGGTATTAGACTTGTAGAGAAGTAACTCTAACGTACTAATTAGGCTTGCCACGCTGAGGCATAGCACTAGGCGAGAGGCGGAATGGAGAATAGTGGGATGATTGATTTTTGAGCTGGTCTGAGGAAACGTATCAGGTTTCTTATTCTTTGTTGTTTCTATGCCTTCTACGACGAACTGCGATTGGTTGGAGACAGGATCGTAAGTGGTTTGCGATCAAAGTCTCGTGTTGTTGCCGACGAATTTGTCTTGTAGGACCATGGAGTAGGTATCCCTACTAACGCTTGTCAGCGTAAGAGATATAAGACCGCTGGATATGATAACCAAAATTTTGGCAATCGTTGACACTATGGCGGTAATGGATACTATAGAATCCCGATTGCGCCAAGAGCCGAAGAGGACAAAAAGAAAAAATGGAGAGATATAGTCGAGGAGCAATGTGCGGGAAACAGGAGCCGCCCCCTGTGACAGTCGAAGCCAAGGGGCCACAAGTTTGCTTTGATATTCGGCGCGAGCCCAAAGTGCGGCGAGTGTTGTGAAAAAGGCAGTCGGCCCATACGTCCAGAGATAATGCTGTGCCGCGTTTCCAGTAGCGATCACAGTGTTTTGATTTGAGATAGCAAGGAGGATCTCGATCCCGGCGATGGTGAGCGCGAAGGCAGTAATGAAGGCGAAGAGAACAGTTCGTCGTAAGTAGGACGGTCTCCAAGACAGCGGCGCCTTGGATGAATTTGAGACCGGCACCTTGAAACCGCGATCGTCATATGAGCCTAGCCGTGGTTCTTCGGAAGAGACTGATCTATACTCATGGCTAGTCGTATGAAAGGTAGGGGTTGTGTTCAGTGCCGTTATCCTCGACGGCATTGCCTCAGGCTCATTTTCCATTTTCTATGAAATTTCTGTATAATATTTTCAGACAGTTCCTATCAACCATTTCATAGAGTATGGCGGCAGTAATAAGAATATATAAATCCATCTCGACAGAGTTGAAAGAAGGTGCCTCTCAAGATCATATTGCATTGCCAAGGCTGCTATTAGCAACGAAGGAATAGTTACGCGCCAGGAGGGGGGGCAATAGGCAAAGGTTAGCTAGACTAAGAGTTGAAAAGTTCTTATTGGCAAGAGATAACGCGGTACGTAAGGTTAGGTAGAAGAGGAAGATCACAGCTAAGTATGCAGTATGTAATGCAGAGAAAACCAACAGTAGTGAATCTAACACTAGGTAAACATACTCTTACGGTAGACGCCCGCCCTGCTTGGTTGACCCCTGTTGCAAAAGCTAGCGCCTACAGCACGTACAAATATGCTAGTAATATTGGGTTACCAACCTCTATGTAATAACAGGATTAGGTACGTAAATTGTAATCTTTTATTTTATTCCAAAATACTCTTCATTTCTAATAGTTCTCACTAAATGGGATTGTCGCATTCAAAAACGGAAAGACAAATTTGTTTAATAAAACAACGAATGAGTCATGCAATAAAAACGGTAGAGAGGTGTCGACTTTACAGATCAGGTGTATTGATACCTGTAGATTTATGTGACCGACCGAAAGCAGCAAGCGGCTACAACATGTTCAGCGCCACTAGATTAGCAGCATCGCGCCTTTACCGCGCAGACAAGCATTCATATATTTAGCTAAACGCAATCGAGGACAAGCGGCAATCTTACTCTTCAGGAATTGTTGATAAATCCGAGAAACGACGTGCGGGCATATAGTAAGTTGGGTAGGTGATATTGTCTGTGCGTCTTCTCGAACCTCGTTGACGCTTTTCAGAATCATTTTTGTTTCGACGTCGCAGGTGCCAACAAAGTCCAAAACAGAAGGGTGCAGCTGTAATTGTCATGGAAACAATGGTGAGTGCTAGGATGAGCATGCTTTCTGTGCAAGAAAAGGTGCTACTGTGATGCGCTGCCGTAAGCATGGGGAACAGCAGAAGGAAGAGTTGACATCTACGCAGAATAAATAGGTGCGATTGCATTGTTCTTCGACATGCCGATTCATATTGTGTGAACTAATTCAAACCTACAAAGCCAAAAACAATGGTTATTGTTTGACAACATTCCTATGTCGTCTTTGGGGAATGATCAGTGGATGGAATAAGGTTGCTCCTAAACCTCTTTATGCCTTATATTTAGACATAAGAACCCTGTGTTCAATAGCCCTATCAAGGATAGCTGCAATTATAATTGGTCGAGGCCTATACACGGCCTATCAGCCTACATTGACTTAGCAAGGGTGAATAGGGTAGGTAGTTGATTTTCGAGAACCTAGGCATATCTATCCTCTCTATATATGCGCAAGATGAAGCGACGCTAAGTCTAGACATGATGTACTGCAACAGTCGCGTTTAGTACGTGATCGGTCTAGCATGAGATATAGACGATATATCAATCAATCAATGAATCCATCAATAGCCTGCCTGCTTCCGCATCATGCGCGAAGTCTGGAGCGCATAGTATAACATAACTAAACAATGCCGACGGCGCATCCCGGTCTTCAACCTCGCCGCGCTGGGGTGGTTATAACTTGGACGGGGNAGACGCCCTCTTCATCGCCCAGTCAAGCGGCGCCGACCTCCTTTAGCAGGGCCTTGAGCTCACCGGACTTGGCCTGCAGGTCCGAGTTGCCGCCAATGTGCTGTTGGCCGATGTAGATGTTGGGGACGGTGCGCTGGCCCGAGATCTCAGCGAGCGCGGACTGGATGGCGGTGCCATCATCGACCTGGTCGAGCTCGATAGCGTAGTACTTNGGCGCCCATGCTGTCTAGGAGCTTCTTAGAAGCGCTGCAGTGGGGGCAGTACGACTTGGAGAACACGGCTACGAGAGAGTGCGCGCACGCGCGCTGTTAGCTTAGGCACATGAAAGAGCGTGCAAAGGACAAAAGATATCAGATATCAGGTAGGGTATGAAAACAATGCGCCGTAAGTTTCCGGTAGGACGGACGGTAGGCCGGGTAGGATAGAGTGGGTGCTTCAAGGGAAGATGCGTCCACGTACCGACGGCATTGTCGTCGATGATCTTCTGGGCTTTGGTCTTAGCGGCAGACATGGTTTCGGGTGAAGGCGACGAGAAAAACTGGCGAATGAAGTTCATGGAGGGAAAGTTCGAGCTGGTATGGAGGGGTCGTGGAGGAGGAGGGAGCACGAGCAGTCGGCGGGGTATTTGTATGATGCGCATGTGGTACATGGACGGGCGGGCGCTCGGGCGGGTGATGGAAGCGGCTGTGGGATGTGGGAAGGGAGGGTATCGTATCTACTGTACTGTATCTAATAGGTAGGTAGGTGTTCTATAGGAGGTATCTAAGCACCTGGTAGTCGGGATGTTGCAGTGGCCAGCCAGTAAAAGAAAGGCACCTATTTGTCAAGCGGGCGAGGCGGCATTTGTTGATTCCAAAGACTCGATCTTTCAGTGGACCCTCCTATTACTGACTATCTTTGATGGCGTAAGGGACGTAGTGGGGGATCGGGTCTAACTCCGCCCGACTGATTCGATAGTATGGGTAATCAAAGAAGAATCTTTCCAATGAATTCCTCATGTGCAAATATCGCCTCAACAAATCCGACATTGCCTCAGCGTTGTTCAGTAACATCTTGCATACCGACTCTAAAACTACCTAGACAACACCGAGGTCGCAGTAGACTAGATGATTTGCATAATGCCTGTGCGCGTACATGTAGATCTTATATTGGCCAATTGACATCGGTCATGACGCCATAGGTGCCTCGGAACCTCCATTGGTAAAGCATGAGTGCGCTGTGCTGTACGATACTGTATAAACCTTTGCTTTTATTAGTACCTATTCTGTACCTACATACCGACTCAGTTTCGAGGCTATCCACGTTCCGAACTGCCCGCCGAGTCTCCATCATTCCACATATATTTTGTTTATTCCCGAAGTTATAATAGATACCCGACCCGGATCCATATGATTGGCATTAGACGGGAAAATCTGAGGCTTAAGATCTGCTCAGCCGCCTTCAGTAGATACGTACCTAAATCCTGATAGGGTATTTGATAGGGTATTGGATTAGACACACTCATGCTACACTGGGTATGCATATCAAAAATGACCTCTAGCAGATATAAATAAACATAAGTCAATACCAATCGTTCAATCTCACTCCTACCAAGATACAATAGATGCAACCTCTAGCCTAGACTGCTGCTGAAAACCTACGGTAGGTACATGTATCTAGTCACTATTCTGTAGGAGCCTGTAGGCTTGTAGGTACATACCTAGATAGGTACCTGTTTCGATGTTCCTCGCTGTATTCTGTACATACATATAGATACCTACCTAGTAAAATTAATCTTCCCCATTCCCATTCCCTGTTCGGACCTTGTTAGAACATGTGGCCAGTTGTTTTGGCCCCCAATTCAGATCATGCTGCACATCCATACATTCTTTTTTTTTCCCCTACACTCAAGGCATCGACCATTCCACAGAATACTTGACATCAGGTAGTCATCCGCTACTGAACGATTGTCTCGGTTCTGCAGGTCAAATACAGGACAATTCACCTAGCTACTGACTCACTTCCGTACATATATCCATCGTAGGCAATCATAATCATCATTTATTATTTATCATTTATTTACATAAAATACCCGAGGTAAGGGACGTATCCTCTGCTAGCCTAGACCTAGCCTGCCTGCCTGCCTATCTTACCTAGGCCTAAGTATCTAATCCACTTCCCATTCTTCTTATTTCACCTTGGGGCAACACACTCGTGACAATCCATCTCGCTCACGACGGCATCTCCCATCGTACGTCGTTGCACTCTGACGTCGTCGCCCCGTCTACGGCCCAATGAGCCGCTGACGCAGGGAATCCCGTCGTAACAGGAAGAAGCCTGCGTCGTCTCGCCCAGCTGACCTGGGCATGGTGCAGCGACAACGCATCGTTGAACCACTGCTTACGTCCAATTTGACTGCCGGTTCTAGATACATTCTGGTCGAGCTAACGTGTACTCTAGACTACAGAGTACATACTGCACATACGCTACGTCCCTGGCCTTGATTGACCTTGACCCTGCCAGTCGTCATCTGAGACCCATCCAACCCGAACCCGCTGGCTGTTAGCTGTCCTGGCTGGTGGATGTGAACCTCGTTTACCCCTCTGCCCCACGATATCGACAGAGAGCTAGACTAGACCCTTTTTTATTCCTGTAGGGGACCAACAACCTTCTCGCTCCTTGGACCGAAGCCACCTATCGACGAATTCCAGCATAGCATAACATAGCATAGCATAGCATAGCATCGCACCGGCACCCATCTCTGCCTTCCCACTGTCTTCCCACTGCCTAGGCGGCCTAGCAGCGGCGTCTGCCATTCGCCCACCAAGCAACCAAGCAACCAAGCAGCCAAAGCAAAGCACCTGTGTCGCATGCGCCGCTACGCAGCTATAGTGCTCCCCTCCCCTCCCGACCGTGCTTGGTTTGCATTGCCAACAGGGCCGGGGCCTGCTGTACTTGTACTTGTACTTGTGCTTGGCTTCTCTTCGATCACCCGCATGTCACTGTAGCCGCTGTGACCCCCTCTGGCCGTGTCTCCATCCACTTTGCATATCGCAGTGAGAAGAGCACATCTCAATCCGTAGGCTGGGTGTCCTGGAATCCCCAGGGCAACCCAATTCTCGTCAAGGTGGCTTCCGGTCAGGCTGTTTCGGTAGCTTCTGGTGCCTTCCAGAACATTACTGCATTGCTGCCGCCCGCACTACAACCTTATCTTGTCAACACTCTCGCCCACTTATCTGACTCATTCGCGGGACCCAACGAGTATCTCGAATCCAGAGGCGTCTCGCCTGCCGCCGTATACTCGACCCTCTTAGGTGCCCTTGCCATCGCACTGCCAATCATTATGAACTGGTACCGCTCGACGCGCGACGGCCTATCGCCCTTCGGTTCGCAGCAGGACAACCCACATGTTACCGACGACGACTATAGCTACATCACATCCGAGGATTTACAGAACTCCCTGCAGATTACCGATCGAGGCTACGAGTCGCAGGACCGCCGAGCGCCGCGTAGGGCCTCCCCCGAGGAGGATGATGTCATTGTCATCAAGCATAGATCCGCCGCGCATTCTGCACGTTTCCCTGCCTACTCCATTAGCGATGGCCGACTTACCGTGAGAGACGTTCGAGAGCGTGCTGCGCTCCTGATGAACCTGAATGGCCGCCGAGCAACTCGTATCAAGATGTACTACAAGGGTCGGGGCCTAAAGGAGCAAGATATCCCCATTCGCGACTACGGCGTGAAGAATAATAGCGAATTGATAGTAACAATGCCCGAGGGGATGCCCTCCGATGATGAGGAAAGCAGTGGTTCGGCTGAGGAAGTGGTTGTCACTGACCCTCGAGATGACCCACGGACTCCGAAGAAGAAAAAGAACAAGAATGGCAAGAAGAAGCCCAAGAACCGCGGGCCAAGGGAGACCACGACGAATTTAGAGGTGCCTGGCCAAGCCGATGGTGAGAGCAGACGCACAAGCCCTGACCCCTCCAGGCATCCGTCTCGGGTACCATCTCCTGCGGTACCCTCAGGAGCGTTCGAAAAATTGGAAGCTATCAGGTCGCATTTTGACGACCAGCTCCTCCCACTCTGCGTCCAGTTTACGCATCGCCCACCCAAGGACTCAAAAAAACTAGTAGACGAGCATCGGAAACTCTCTGAGACTGTGATGCAACATGTCTTATTGAAGCTGGATGAAGTCGATACAGGAGGAGACCCCGGTATTAGGGCAAAAAGGAAAGACTTGGTAAATCATGTGCAAGACGTGCTCAAGGAGATGGATGGCAAATTACCCGCGAATGCTAAGCCGAATAGGTGATACATGGTGCTAGCCACCTCTACACTTATATCAATAGTAGGATCCACGTCCTGTTTGGGCCTCACGCAGGCCCATCAACGTAGATGATGCCTCATACGCTTCAAAGTATATATGGAAAGTCAAGGGTGCCAATCGATAGGCATATTGGAAAATGGTGCTTGCGAAGCTGTCGACGTTAGCTTGAAGACTCTTAGACAAGAGATTAGACCCCCTCATCCCACCCCGCTCACAGACGGATCGTACTGGACCCTATCACAGTCTCACAGTCATACAGCCTCATATGTTACATTAGTCTAGTAAGGCGAGTTTTGTACATTGAATACATCATGCAAATTGCCTATGGCTCGAAATAAGTTACACGCTGGTGATGGAATGCTACTATGCCTGCAACTGTTAAGGCGTAGCCCGAGCAGTTGAGCAACACAGGCAGGATATCCAGGCATTGGTTGATGAGGATGGTTAGAGTTATATCCAGATGACTAATATCTAGGATGATGTCAATCAAGGTCAAATGCCATACAGAATAAGCACTTTGTCCTTTATACTGTAACATTGCACATATTCCGTACTGTGTAGTTGTTAGAAGGTACCTAGCTAACAAGCCACCTGTGGCTGGTGACTCTCACCGCTAGGTTTGCTTAGCCCTAGATTACAAGGCCACAAAAAACTCTCTCGCTTCACTGAGAACCCCCACCATTCTGTTCTAGGGATAGCGTAGTTCTGGCAGCGGCACACTCTTGTGGATTGTGCGTCGCCGATAATTTTCAAGTACTGGTATCTATCTCTCTTCTCCGCCTAGCGACGAACAACACCACATCACGACCTTACTAACCCACGACCACAGCAGAGGATTAATTTAATAGCTCCCCGGACGCAAACTCTTTGGTTGCGCTCTCGAGCTATTCTTCCTCCCATCTCTATCTTCTTCTTTTCCTTTCTGTTCACCTCCCGTACCCCCGCGGTGACGATCCGAGAAGATGTCGTCCTTCGAGTCTGTTGTAAGTCGTCACCATCTGCTCTTGAATTCAGATCCTGCCACGGCAGACCCCGGTCGTTTATTTGTCTGCCTGCGATATCCATGCGAGCGTGTTGCTGCAATGCTTTGTTTCGTGCGTTTGCCAGGGAGAAACAAGCGCCAGGGCGATGAATGATTTCGATCTGCCAAGCTCGGGTATTGATGGATGAATGGATGGATGGATGGAACATGGGTGCACGGGCGCATGGAGATTCGAACATGAACTAACTTTCGTTCCTTCGTCCAGGTCGTCATTGATGGCAAAGGCCATCTCCTTGGCCGACTAGCCTCCATAGTCGCCAAGCAGCTCCTCAGCGGCCAGAAGATCGTCATCGTCCGCTGCGAGGAACTTAACATCTCGGGCGAATTCTTCCGCGCTAAGCGTACGTCACCTCCATCGATTCGTGTTTCGGGTCTGCAATTGGGGATTTGTCGGTGTTGCTAGGATGCATGTCTCCGGTGAAGCCGACAGACAGGAGTTGGGAATATTTGGTGACAATTGGAATGTTGGAGCTGGAGCTAATATCTGGACTACAGTCAAGTACCACGCCTACTTGCGCAAGGCTACCCGATTCAACCCTACCCGCGGTGGTACGTCAAATAGTCCAATTCGCGCTCTGCCGATATAACGCGCTGTGTTTGGGAGAAGTGTTCTCTAACGCAAACTAGGTCCCTTCCACTTCCGCGCCCCGTCACGAATCTTCTACAAGGCCGTCCGTGGCATGATTCCCCACAAGACCGCCCGAGGTGCTGCTGCCCTAGAGCGTCTAAAGGTCTTTGAGGGTGTTCCTCCCCCGTACGACAAGCAGAAGAAGATGGTGGTGCCCCAGGCTCTCCGAGTCCTGCGTCTACAACCTGGCCGAAAATACTGCACTGTCGGTAGACTAAGTCACGAAGTCGGCTGGAAGTACCAGGACGTAGTTGCTCGGTACGTTCACTTTCCATCCTATGAATTTGAAGTGATTCTTGCGGTGGCATCTAGAACACACATTGTTCTTAACCAATGAAATATTGCTAACAAAGACCCCAGTCTGGAGGAGCGCCGCAAGGCAAAGGGTGCCGCTTACCACGAGCGAAAGAAGTTGGCCCAGCGCCAACTATCCGAGGCCAAGAAGAACGCCAAGGTAGACAGCAAGACAACCAAGGCTCTCGAGTCCTTCGGATACTAAACTGTCCTGTTTCAATTGTCTGCATTTTTTCTGATACACCAACAAAACCAAACAATCATCCTTCCATGGACTTGCAACTAGATCCGGCGTGTGGGTTAGGGAAACTCGATCATCGCATTTACCTTTTGTCGTTCCGCGCAATTCGAGGGAAAGGCAAGGGGGTCATAGGGATGGGGATATGTCGCTACTGGCTCCGGTCCTGTGTTCAAGCAATTCGTCTAGGCACGGAATGAAAAATGAACCAAATCACGAACATAAAGATGACAAATGAAATGGGTTTGACGTGTGATGAAATCAATATGTCTACGGGTTCGCGATTGTGTTATTGACTTGAGGCAGTGTGAATATATCTTGTTCCTAATGATCACCAGCTACGAGTCGTCTATTGCCATCCCAACAAGACTAATCCGACCACTTTGACCGATAGTCTATTATCTCGAACAACCCGCGCCCTACCATAGAAGAAATCCCAATCAAGAGACATCCGCTCTATTACTAGCTCCAATTAACACATTTAACCTATGCTATACGAATGCGCTTACGAGAAACGGTAGCCGTTCGAAACACTCGTCTCTAGATAGCTCACAGCAGACACACCGGGTCATACGAATTCCAGACCCCAATTTCGTATAGGGTGTACAGGTTGGCTTACGCGTAGCTATGCTATGATTTATACAGTATCGAATCCATGTGCCCCTCGACCAATTAACTTATCAGTACATCTTAAAGCCATATTNCAGATTGCCTACTGTACTAGGCCTATTGGCATCATTTGTGTATGTGGGAAGGCATATTCTAGCACATTTCGAGCGTAACAGAGGCAATTGGCACCAATGCGTTTAACAAGGTCACTCCGACTGCGAATCCAATTTGGATAAATATTGAGCAGGTTTCACATGATTTGACCTTCTACCAACAAAGCAACGGTAGTTCGTTCTATCACTGTCTTGCTAACCTGACTAGAGGCAATCTACATGAATGGTTGGAAATCAAGAGAGTCAAATATCCGCTTCCTTGTTTGACGAGGCCACAATCATAATCACTCAGAACGCGTCACTCACCTACTTAACATCTGCCAATGTAGTGATGGGGATGAGATTTTATGACGTATTCACCAGGAGACCCAATTGAATCTTGATGTGGGATAGGCTGGTCGATGAGTAATGACAGCTGATTTATCAGCCAACCTGTTAAGTTTAGACATTGGTTTCAAGCAGTCTCTAGTTCTTTCGGCTCTCAAATGCCTCACCTGTGAAACAAAAGTTACTGCACATGTAGGACAATTATGCAGGCTTCGCAAGGTTTAACCGAAAGTATATGCCAATAGTCCAGTGCCTAAATGAACTAAGAGCAAACGACAAGGCACTATCTATCAGCTTAGGACCTTAGGTTAACAAGGAGTTTTGATGGTAGCTGAAGCACCTACTAAGATTCGCTGTCTTCGCCTACACAACACCATGTCCCTATAAGGTTATAAGCCAAGTCTTATTATTATCTAGTAGTATGTAGGAGCTAACGGCATATCTCTCGCTACCAAATCCAATGGATTACAAGGTTCTCCAGGGCGTCGTATACATTCGGGATAAATTCCGGGAGATGGTCCCTGTCATTGGCAGCTTGGTAGCCGACATTGATAACTACCTAGTGAGTAATTAACCTCTAGACGCAGCAGCAAACGTCCTTCTACATACATACATTAACTTCCAATATGGCTGTTACGAATAAAAGAGTATTCTATTCACGGCCTGAGCCCGCTACAGAGGAGCAAGTTCAAGTGCCCTATCGTACAAGCCCATTGGACTTAATCAACTAAATACCGTAGATCTGGTATGAGCAGCCAGGAGAATGGAGAATGCCCCCCACGCTCAGTGTGGAGTTGTCGATTATCTTGGCAGCAAGCTAGTTTCGCGTGGCATGGCGGGGATATCCTAGTGGGGCATAAATTGGCTTATATAAGCCACAGCCGTCAACACCTATTAATTAAGACAACATCACTGGAGGGTACATTGACATAAACTTACAGTATCTACTATAGAAGCGCTAGTTTGACATGCAGTGGATAGCCCATATCTACGATAAGATAGATTTAACTTGCGCTCCTTCACGTAGCTGCATTTAGCTAAGGACCGAAATGAGCGTAAAATCAGTCTATAGAAGCTTATTGAATTGTAGATAGTGCTAGTACTGACGTGATCAAGAGCGTGTAAAGACCAACAATTGAGTTCTAGAAGGGATCCATTTCTTGTTTAGGGTAAAAGAGACGAAGAAGACACGAGAGACAACTGTGATAATGTATAACTCCTGTCCCTCGTTCCTGTGTTGATCACGTCGGTAAGTGGTATTATGATTTTGTCAAGGTAGTAGTTCCACAGTGAAGATAGGTCGCATAAGGGTAGCAGTTAGGATGCAGTATAGATATAGGCTTCAATACCATTGCTCCCTGAGCCCTCTCAACTAAGTTGGGGAGGACTCTACTCCTTATATAGACTCAATTCAATACTTTAATACAGATATCCCTAGGGCCTTGGCGGCGTATCCCCGATCACTTTATCGCCTGACAGATTTTCATCACCTCGGATTTTGCGTTCTGTGGTACGCAAGGACTGAGCTAAAAGAATAGGCTCGTGATCGACTTTAGAGGGGATTTGATCCTGTTCGCTTGACTGCGATGAGTGTGTCGGGTTGATTCAGTTCTTCGATATCAGCGTCTCTCGTTCGTTGGAGTGCTCTCTGGCCTTCAGCCGGGAGCTCGACAAAGTCATGGTCGTCTTTCTGATCTGCAGGGGTTCAATCTTCTGTTGAAACTATAGGGTATATTTCGTCAACCAGGTAGTTATATCTACGCATGTCCGCGATGGTGTCTTCTTGCAGGATTGTAGTTGCGGTCTCAATTGGCGAAAAGTCCATACGCGACATGATACTTCTCCTCCACGGCTCGGTATTTCTTTCTTGTCTTTTTCGCTGAGGAACATAATAGGTTGGGTTTTGTTTATTATTACTGATCTGTATCGTTTGCAAAATAGAACACTATAACTCCGTAATTCTTTTCCGGGAATCGACATTTAAAAACGTCCGTCAATTACAGTTTCAATAGGTGAGTTATAACTGTTCTGTGAGGCACTCTTGTAGGATGGCGAGGCTCCTCTTCTCTGCGTCTATTGCGTCGAATTTTCGTTTTGACGTCCATTTCTTTCTACATTAACTAGACTAGCAAGAGGCAGGAGGTAGGGAGGAGTGGGGGCCCGAAAGGAGAGGGCTGAGTGAAAAAAAAANCTCTAAAAAGAGCTAGGCCTGGAATTGAACCCCAAGGCCCCCGAGAAGTTACACCATAAGAGAGGCTACCTACCAAGAAACTCGGAAAACGAAAACAAGATCCCACCCGCAACATAATAGCAGCATCACAACAGAGGGCCAGCAGCATCAAAACTAAGGTTGAGATTAATTTAGGGGATTCTATGAATAAGTATAATTACTAAGAAAAAAATAAAAAAAAGCTAGACAGGGAACAAGTTCCAAGTCTTACGAAAAACCACACCGTCGGTGAACTCTAGTTGTCAAGTTGCGGGTCCCCCATTCCCGCTCCAATTCGGAGAACACCTTTGCAGTTGTTTCATAGCCATCGAGTCACCCAGGGATACGTCCTATGTTGCGGGGTCGGCCTTGAGAGGAACTCCCCCTCTGATAAATTATAAACCCCAGACAATATGCCAGTTGGCCCCACAATAAGTTACCAAATACCTGCTGCTATTGGCTGTGATTTACTACCTCGTTCCTCGAGGCTGCACAGATCTAGTAATTGAGGTACCTAGGTATATATATAGCCAGGCATTCCCTTTAGTTAATGGTACCTACATATATAGATACTGGTGTTTCCTTCTCCTTGTATGTATACTCTCTCTACCTATAAAAAGTTCTCATCATACTAAAACCTTGGTGGTTTAGGGTCAAGAGTTTATAATAATGTGTTTGTGACAAGGGCTAATATATAGCGCTTGGAATATATTATTTTAGCTAATAATTCTCTTGGGTCTCACAACGTCCATGGTTCTCCCTCCTTCTAGTCAGGAAGATCCAGGCCTATTTATACACAAGGTCCCCAGGCTTAGCTGTTGGCCCTCTATGCAGGAGTCCTTGGTCTAGGTGACCCCTTTCTTCCTCCAATAGCCCTCTTACAGGTGGGTTAGGTCTCAAGTGGTTGGGCGCGTATTCAGGTGATCACTCCAGTGGCGGTCTTGGCCGTCCCCTAGATTGTACATTCTTAAGTAGGATCATTAACGTCTAGTCTAGGGAACTGGCATTGCTGGTTACACCATTAAAATGTATTGTACATTCTTAAGGGATAGAAGTAGACCCTTTTCCTAACTCCTCTAACATTTACTAAGGCCTCGTGACTTTATTCCTCCAATAGCCTTTCCTATAAATCCAGAAGATCTCAGTCTGCTACAGGTGAGGTCCTGGATATGGCTTCGTATTGGCTAGGGCCGGCGTTTAACAACCGGGCTCCTATAGTAGGTCAGCCTCCTGTGGCAAGGCCTGTGGCTTAGCTGTGTGACACGGTTAAACTAAGGCTTGGGAGTTAGTTTTTTTTGGACTAGCACCCGGCAACTATTGGGCGTAAGTGAAGGAGGCGTAATAAATAAGCGAGAGAGAGCTAGCATCTTGCCAGGAAACCAGATTTATGGTACTCTAACGTTTTTTAGGGTGCTTTTGGCAATAGCAACAGCCTACAATTTATTGAAATTAGCGTACGAGTAGTCATTCTGAACTTAACGATAATGCTGCTAAGGGCGAACGTGTCCGGCCACCTTCGTTGGCTAAGTAGATCTTAACAGACTCATTGTAGAGAGGCGGGCTAGGAGTTAACGATCGACGCGAAATGCAATACCGGCTAGTGGCAGGGATGTTATTTAGGTTCGACACATATGAGCAAGATAATGGAAGTGAGGAGCGACGATTTAGCACCGAAGTTATTCATTTCACTATTCGTCGCAGAGTCTAAACCCGGTTTAGTAACTACGCTGGTTGACCAGGAGCTCTCAAAGAGTTACCCGCAGGTACAAAATATTAGTAGAAATTACCACCAGAACAAACGTAGCTATAAGTTACGATTTCAACCAAGATACCTGTTACGCAAATATCAACTTTAAAATACTCCTAAGTTGGCCATTTCGACGTCTTTGGGGTGGTTTAGGGGATTATAAGGTGGGTGGCAGGTGCTTAACACCTATCCAGACCAACTATAGAATTATTTCCTAACTGGCCTAATTGACGGTTATAAGAGGGGTGGGATACTTGCCGAAACAAGTTTAGACTCCGCTACGAATAGTGAAATATCAGTTACGAATAACTGGGATGCCTTCGGTTTGAAGTTCGCTGAGAGTGGCTGGTTGGAAAGCCGCGCGCTAAGGGCGTCCAACCTGACTTACCCGGGCGCTAAGAGACACTTGCATCTCTACCTCTGCATCGGGATTAACGTGATCCACACCCTCGTCCGGGGTGTTAACTCTGCAGCCTGATTGGGTAAGCCGTCTAGTTGGAGTGCCAAGCCGCGGGCCTACTAAGAGGGCTAGGTTCGATTTCAGCGCTAAGTGGTCTTCGCCTTTTAGCTCATCTCCAATTGTCTTGACGTGCCATCACTTCTCTGAAGCAAGGGGTCCGTGGACCCCACTCGGTCGGCTCCAGGAGCCCATTTTGTATGACGCTGCTACAAATCCCCTGCAAATCCCCCTACTTCACATACCAGTACATTCCTCATCATGAACGACAACGTTTCCGAGGTGCAGACTCGTCAGTCTCCCCTAAAACCATCCAAGCCCTCGGAAGGAACGCTGGTGGACGCTGTTACGAAGAAACATACAGGTAAGCATACCAGCAATGCCCTCGTCCGCGGAGAGTGGAAAGACGTGCTAACTCGGGCACAGGACGTTCGCAGAGCTCTAGAGAACAGTCTCTAGTGACAGGAGATATCGCACAAGACACGCCCTTGTACACGAAAAGGCGGCGCGACGCGACGTCCGGGGCCGACCGGTTACCGACGAAGAGGGCTCGATTGACTGGGACGGACACGCAACAGCCTAGAGCTGAGGATAAGGAAGCAGAACAGGGGGCCAAGGTATGACATAGTTCGCTCATAAAACTCACCGGCTAATGGAGGAGCTCGTACAGACGACTCTACAACAGCCAAAGCCTAGGTCTTCCAAACGGCCACACGCCTCATCCCTTGAGCTCAAGGTTGAGGGGCCAGAGCAGGGCTCTTCGGCTACACGGTTGCAGAAACGAGAAATCAGCAGCGACAGCGAGAGCGACAACAACGAACGCCAGCCAAAGCGGGTGCGGTTGACACGAAAAAACTTGACTCTCTTCAACAAGATGGCGAGGAAGAAGGGATCTAAGAAGGTGTTGGGGTCTGGTACTCCAGAATCTACAACCGAGTCGTCAACAAAGACTATATCAACGTCGTCGCCTGGTTTTGCCGAACAAGCCTATAGTAATAAAATTCTCCTTCCATGCTACTCGAAGCCGCCTGGGAACCTGGAGGGTATTCGCGAACGACACAGCAGATCCCGTGGAACCACTTCCCCACCCGAGTCAGAGTACGGACGCTATGTCGCCAGCGTCCAGGGAGCTCCTAACGAAGCAACCATAGTCTTCGAAACAGGCGGAGCGCTGTTAAAAAAATATAATGACACCGGCTATCGCCGAGCATTTAACCAGGCATTTACGGGCTTTCCACAAAACGTTGGCTTTAACAATGGCTTGTCTGCTCCGCAACCTGACTTCGTTGAGGGATTAGAGAGGAATGAATATAACCCAGTCCCGGTCAACAAGCATGTCAACGGGGCCGTTCTTTACAAGAATAACCCTCTTTCTTTAGCATTACCGCATTTAGCCGGGGAGTGGAAAGGTCATGGAAAAGATTTAGAAAAAGCAAAGCTACAGAGCGCTTATGACGGAGCAGCTCTCGTTTACGCTCGGAACCAGGCTTTATCACTTATCGGAAAACCAGATTCTCCGGGCCATGCCGAAGTTACGACTTTTGCCACAGACGGCACTAATCTTCATATCTTTGCACACTATGCAGCTGAGTCGGATGATGGCTTACTTGAATACCACCAGCATCTCGTCAAGTCGACAAACCTTGTAGGCTCCTACGAGGAATTCAAAGACGGCCGAAAAAGGCTTAGGAATGAACAGGACCGCGCGAGGGAACAGTCATACGCTTTGAGGGACCAACTGAAGGAGTACTGGAAGCAGCGTCGCGATGCCCTCCAAGCCACCACCGAAAAGCCTATTCTGCCTGTGCCGGGTGGGGATCCGCCTGGTACGATGGACACCTGCGGAGATGAAGACGAAGACGAAGACGTAGACGAAGACGTAACGAAGACGTAGACGAAGACGTAGACGAAGACGTAGACGAAGACGTAGACGAAGACGAGACGAAGACGTAGACGAAGACGTAGACGAAGACGTAGACGA
>JAPESX010000365.1:0-19578 GCA_029590615.1 Nemania bipapillata | reverse complement strand
TACTAGGCTGATGATTGAGACGACGAACTACCACTTAGAATGTAGGAGAGAGAATTTAGATTTATAGAGAGGGCGTAAAGGGAGGGCTTTTAGATCTGCTTGGGACGCAGGCTTAGAAGGGGTTTATTGGGTTTTAGTAGATATAGATTTTTTCAAGATCTCAGAATCGCCATATACAGCCTGCTTCAACACTAGGTATTTTAGAGAATAGATATTTTATTGCAGCTGCAAAGCTGCGTCTTAGAAATTTAACCCACATGATTCAACTTGATTGCCCCTTTGTTGCTAGAAAAGTTGGGATTAGAGTAGCGTAGATAGAAAGGACCTCACAGCTAGAAAAATGAACGATCAAAGATCGTAGTCTATGTTTCTATGTCGCCAAACAGAATTGCAACACAATTCTACACCAAGATTTCGCAGAGGTAGAGTGCTGTGGCTGTTTGGGGACTTCGCTGTTTACCGTTCATGTACTTACCATCACAATACCCGGAAAGGGGCTAGGGGGCCTATGTATACAGTTATTACTAATAATTGGTATAACCACTCTGAAAGTTCAGACATAGAGCGAGCTGTCATATGAGTCTGTGGGATGAGATGAAATTCGATACTTCCACGTAACAGCTTTTATCCTAATCTTCTGGTTGGGGCTAATGCCGAAACCTTTCTTCTTGCTGTAAATGTTTATAGTACCAGCTATATTGCATTGGTATACATAAGCCTATGAACCTATTCTACTGAAGAGCCTCTAAATTCTATCATGTTCGCGTCTAAGACATGTTTACATTTTATATTCCAACTTAGATGCAAGTTACATGTTACCTTACAATTGACCCTATACGTCAACCAACGTCCCATTCATGTATTCAAGTGCTCATTCCATTGCCTACGTGGACAGGCCCATATGCTTGTACATTGGTTCAAAAGCATTGCGCCAAGTCTGGATTCCCAAACCACCATATCCGACCCCTATTTCAGGCTTGATGGACCCATCAGGGTTAAGTTGGTCCAAGTTCTCGAAGAACTTGTTGATATACTCTTCGAGCGGCATCGGCGGGGGGCCCATGTCCTTCTCCTTTTGCAAAGTCTCCCGATGCTCCTTATCTAGACCGGTATCGACCCATGGCGGGACGACTTCGACGATGCTCATGTTCCGGCTCGCTTCCTCGCCTTGAGCGAGGAGCTGTTGGCGAAAGCCTTTGAGTAAGGCGTGGATGCCAGCTTTGGTTGCGCAGTAGGTCGGATAGTCGCCTAAGGGTACGTAGGCGAGCCCGGAGCTTGTCACGAAGATGTTGGACTTCTTGCCGGCCTTGGCGCGTTGGAGGAGATAGGGGGCAAAGAGGTGGACCAGTAGGTTGGGAGCCGTTAGGTTCGTGGTGATTTCGTGAACAATGGTATTACTGATGGCTCTTGTCTGGGAAGCATCGAAAAGACTGAACGACTTTTGAATACCGGCATTGATGAAGACGGTATCGAGGTTTGGAAAATCTTTCAATATTTTCTCGACGTTTGATGGTAGAGATGGAAGATCGCATACATCCATCTATATGCAATAGTTAGGAGCTGAGTAGACTTGGCACATTGATTCCGTCTTACCACACGTGTCTCGACACCCTTCAGCTCCACAGCTAACTCTCCTAGCTTTTGCCTGTTGCGACCTGTCGCAATGACCTTCTTCCCGAGCCCGTGGAATCGGCGAAGCATAGCTTCCCCGATCCCGGACGTCGCTCCAATGAGGAGGATGGTGCTCATTTTGGAAGTCATAGTGTTTAATGTTTCGTTGCTGTGCCGTTTTGGGTGAAAGACGTGGATGCGGAAGGACAGATGAGGAAAGGTGTTATATCATTACAGCTGATGACCATTTATCTATTTTATGTATTTAGATTCCGATGGTTATTTACCATTCTCAATAACACATACCCATCATCGTCTCCCGGCATAAAGGTGGCCGCTAAGTCCGTGAGGGAGGTAGCATTGCGGCGCAGTGTCAGCTTGAGTTCCGTCTTCATTGGCTAGATGCGCCGACTGTCTCACGATCGACAAATAAGATCGCTCAAAAACACCCCGAGATACTCGATACTTCGGCTCGCTCCCTCGCCTTACCGCCGGGTAGTTTATGGGAGCCTGAAACGGACACAACGGGGATATAAAATGGCGAGATGACATAGGCGGTATTGGGGACACTAGAGAGCGTCATACAGCATTGAAAAGCTCGAACATTCTTTTTAAGTTCAATAATTTCGCGCTCAAAAGCTTTAAGTCCGAAGACTATAGGCATATAGTTAACAGACACACAAAGACAGTCATTACGATGGTAAAGGGATGTTGGTACCAAGAATGGGGGTAATGTGATGTCATTATTATGTAGGTCCCTAACATGAATAGTTTCACTTCCTACGCTTGTACCATCCAACTTTTTAATGCGTACAATGTCAGCCAGCTGCTCTCCAGGTAATGTGCTTATGTCGTAGAGGTAGTCCCTTACGGTACACAGTTTAATTGCTAGGTACCCCTTGTAAATCAATTTACGCAACTTATGTATATATATCGACCGGTTGTGAGCTTAAAGAAATTATAGAGAGAGAAAGGCGGAAAATCTGTGGAATAGTAACAGCCAAAAATAGTTTAGAAGACTATGTGTCTATATAGTATTCCCTCTAGATGCCGTGATCATGGCTCTCTATCTAGTAGCCAAGAGAGCACAGAAAAACTTGCCTCCAAGCCCACGGCACCATGCATTGCATTCTGACTGTGTAACCTCATTCGATTTCCCACTGGTGCTTCACTACATGAAGGCTCTGGTGCGACGAGGTGAAAGGCACCGACATATCCGGTTTTTCTTCTATCAAACCGGTATTCTAGATAGCACTATTCAGTCGTGCTGGAGCCGGGTGTGTGTGCATGTGTTTTTGTATGCATGTGAGTAGATGGCTAGTTTATGCAGGGGAGTCAAGTAGCTACTAAAGGGTGCGCTGGGCCTCATGTTTGAGCGATGAGTGGGAAATAAGCTAAAGTCTGCCAAAACGACGCTTTCATTAGTAGTATCATCTTTCTTAATCCTATATTAATAAATGATACAGACTACTTGATATTCTGTTGATGGTTCAGCTAGCCCTTTGCTACTAGTCTCCTAATAACTACATGTTCTTGGCTGGGCCAGCGCAGAACCTTGCTTCGATAAGAGATACAGAACACCCCGGAGGCGTTCGTGTGCCTGAATACTGTAGTCGAGGATCGACGGACTCGAAAAGTCTCGCCCAGTCCGACGAAGTCCGCTCTATAGAGTTCCAGCCAATTGCCTGGATCATATCCATATGACTATAGTAGCAGCATCAGTTTGTCAGAAAACCACAATAGACTATACCAAAATGAGAGCACGAGTAGAAGAAACATCTGACTTACTATGGCTGCTTCTTACTCCATGAAGTAGTCGACCTGTCGCCAGGAAGGAACTCGCAACATACAATGCTAGAGCCGTCCTTCAGTGCCGGGACAAGGGTCTTCAGGATACGCTGAGCGTACTTGTCGGACCAGTTGTGCAGGATATAGCGAAGAAAATACACATCCGCGCCCTTGACAGGCTGCTCGACGAAGAAATCATGGGGCATGAACGACACGCGCCCCTTCAGCGCAGTGGGCAGGAGGCGGGCGCCATCTGATACGGTGGCAGGCAGGTCCTGGACGACGAAGCGCAGCTTTCTTGTCGCTTTGGCTATGCTCATTGAGACGGCACCGTGTCCTCCTCCCACATCGACCATGGTGGCCTTCTCATGGTCGAAGCGCGCCCAGTCGAACCCCTGGGCAAGATGCTCCGTGGAGAACTGGCCGCCATGAGACACCCATGTCATGGCCCCTCCAAAGCGACGTGACCTCTCGGGTTCCATGTCCAGCTCCTGATAGAACGAGCGACTTGTATTGAAGGCCAAGTTGAACGCAGTCTCGTTGGGCTCGCCGGAGGACGGGTATTTCTGCATGGCTGCTATCATCTTAGCAGCAGATGGCTTCCTAATGTCAGTAGATGAGTGAATAAAAGGGGACGAGAGAACGCCGCTATGTTGACGTCTGGCTTACAAATATCTCCTCCAATAGAAATCCGCTTGCGTCCATGGCACCAGGTTCGTCGCGCAGCATTCTAGACAAAGCGGAGTGGTACACTTGATTATCACTCGTCTCGATAAAGATCCTATTTATCATGGCCATTCGAAGCATTCGACGTAGCAAGACCTCATCTATGCCCGTTGTGGCAGCGAGTTGGGCATACGAGATAGCGCCATTCGGAGGCACAACCTGGGGAATGCGATGATGGTAGATGAAATGGAGATTGGCAAGGTCAGTGGACTATAAACTCAAGGTGAGTATATCAGGTATCCCGCTGTAAAAGTATAGACGACTTACGAGATTTAGAATTTCGAAGAGAAGATCCCGAGGGCCCTGCGCAAGTCTCTTAACATCCTGTGCGAGATCAATCACTGCCTTGCGAGTATCCTCGAGTTCTAGAGGCACATCTATAAATGACTCGTGCTCAAAAGAAGCAGGAGGTAGACCGTGAGACTCGTTATAAGCGTCCAGCGCTTTCGCCTTTTCAAGTAGCTTTTCTGCCAAGCTTGTAAGGGGTGAACGTGTCATCGTGGCGCTTCGTCTTTTCCTGGAAAGCGTTTGAACTACTGTATTTGATAAAGATAAGTCACACCCCCTTCCTGTTTCATCTGTAGATTCTCATTTCCGAGCTGGCACTTGGTCGGAATTCATGACTTTACATAGTATTGCGAATTGGAATCGTGTGCGACCACCCGCCAATAGGCTTGTTTTGGTAGGACACAGAGCTGTCTAGCCAAGCTCCATGGTCAGCAGCGGCATTGGTTGCCAACACCAATCGCTTCACCTGCGTTGTATTTCTTTTCGGGCCGCGACGTCAGATAGAGATCTGTCAGCGGTAAGTGCCCTACTATGTACATGGTCTGCCTGGATACGGGCATGTCGCGTCCTCGTTGTGTCAAATGACATACATATTGCTGCACGAAATATGATTAAGCCGTTGACCTTTGGCGCATAGTCGGAGCTTTTGCACTACTCTAGGTTGATACAGATTGGTTATTCCGAATTGGACTCCTGGTCATATCATGACTATCAGACACTAGTAACTCGAAAGTTTGTCGTCTCGTTAGACACGGGGCTTAATTGCGCCGCGATTGTCTAACCGGGGATTACGCGTTTGCGTAGCAGCGGGATGTGGCCATCATCTCGAGTTGTCTTAGGTTGGAAATAGCTTAGCACGCGACTCCGGGTGGTTTTTGGTCACTCAACAGGCACATAATAACCGCATCCGCTGGCGCGCCTCGGTATTAGGACTTAAATATATCGGCCGCCTTTGCTGCAAAGTAGCCGCCAAGGTGGTAATAAGATCGGAAGCTGACGCGCTGAATGTAGGTACAGAGGGCGGCACCGCTCCCTTGCATCTTACGCTATACGGATATTCCAGTGCGCACTCATCTAGTCAAGGTAGATATTCGCGAAGTTCATTTAGGCACTATCAAACGTCAGGGTCGACTTGATACAGCGAAGAAATCCCAAGGTGTGTGTGTGTTATAATATGCTACGAATAGCTATAGGGACAGATCTTTCAGGGGCCTACCCTGCGCTCCCTGGAACCTCATTATGCATAACACTAGACCTTGGCGAATTGCTTAGTTGTGATATGTCGGCCCCAGAACCCGAGGTTATTCTCGTGGGCACAAGAGCGGTAGCGCAAAGAAATCCTGGTTTCTTTCTCATTATCTAGATACCTTCTTTCTCAGGCCACATTAGGTCAACAAGTGCGCAAAGAGCCGCTCATTGCTCCCTCGCCATAGCCCACGAGTTGGACCACAACAGGCTTCAGTTCGTAGCACAATTGAATCTTTAGTGAGGCGCCACGTTCTCGTACCATTCAAATATGAATCTAGTGGATTCCGATAGAGATCGTACATGTCCCTGGACGTGGGAATATGTTACCGTTGGGGATTCTTGCGGAATTAAAAGGCACGCTCTTCCCGGTCATGTCTAGACATAGATCCGAAATTAGATGTCAGTGTTACTCGCTACCTAGTGTCCCATTGAATCAGATGATGTTCTGTAGCACTAGCCCCTCGTCTAGATCGCACAGCTAGAACTATGCTACCTGAGACGTTTGTATTGATTGGAGGCTTACATCAATGGTATATTAAACTCGAACGTTTGTGTCGGATATATATATAATGAACAGCGTTCAGATACACTGTCTCACCCCTCAACACCAATGGAGCCTCAAGACCTGGTCGGGTAGTATGGAAACTTCAAAAGGACATGGATTTTTGGACTCTTCAATCCTTATCCCCTCTAGTATCGCCCGACAATGTTGTTCAAGCTCAGCATCCATTGGACTCGCATCACTGCTGTGACGTTCGTACCATCGAATTGTCGTCTCAAGGGTGTAAGCCGTAATAAGCGACCCGAAGCTCTGGCAAGTGCTATAGCAGTCACTCGTGAAACTTACAGCAATGGTGTTTGCTAGGCTACGGCATTCTTCGAAAACGAGTGTGGTCGGCGAGCGCTCCGCCTCCGAGCCCTGGGCTTCTAACTCTGCCGTCACTAACGGTCCAAAATGGTTGGGGATCTGAAGCAGTGAATTCAGGACTATATTGTCGAGTATTGTCATGCAAAGATCTAGACGCAGGGTCCAGTAGTTATACATCAACATTTGACAATAGAGTGTGTCGGAAGTCTGTCCGGAATCGGTTGCCATCTTTGTCGGATAGCCGTGGGCTCTAACTTGCCCAAGTTGATGATCAGTTTCTAAAGTATTGTTGGGAAACCTGAGAGGGCCATTGAACCCGGCCATACCGGAGTCCTGCATCCATCTCTTTAGTCTTGATATGAGTCCAAGTATGTTACAAAGCACTCGCGCGGCCTGCTCAGTCTTAAGCTTGTCTTCACCGCACTCTAACTCATCAGCGCATGCTAACAAGCCGCAGGCCTCCGCAGATAGGTCATAGAACTGATGGTATGCATTCTTCTTATGGTTTCTGAACGGGCCATGTATCCACATGTGTGAACTGGCACAAACCGACCGTCGACGGTTGAGTCCCTGCATAATCTTCTTAGACCATTAGATGCATTATCTCAAAACGCTACAGGTGTATCATGTGACTTACAAAAACTACACGACAGAATGAGTATATCTTCAAATATGGATCAGCAGAGACCTTTTCAGGCCCAAGCGCTTGTAAGAAGGCAGCGATGCCTTGCATGTGTGTGAGCCATCCAGAATTGCCCTTACTCCCAAACTGACAGAGCTCAAAAGCGACAAAAATGGTCGTAACAATAAGCGATTGCAGTGGCGAATACGTACTCATATCACGTCGTAACTGTCTAACAGCAGCGTTGTAAAGCTGAAGCCCTTTGTCGGCAAGGTGCGGCTGTTCGTCGACATGCCCAGCCCAGCCAAGAGCAAGAGCGGACATGGCAAGCGGTAACGCGTCAATACCCTGCCCCATCTCTTTTACTTCCCCCAACCAAGCTAATGGTGCCTCTTGGTGTTCTGAGACGGGTAGGCATACTTCTAGAAACTGGCTCGTGATACTCTGAACGGCCCAAACCATAGAATCCGGCCTCTGAAGTAGAGTTGCCGTCGCAGTGAGCTGGGACTGGGCGTGCTGGAGCCTTGCGATGGCGGAAGGGTTCATTCTCTTGCTATGCCGCGTCTGGCGTAGTGCAATATCTTTGTTACCTTGGACTACACGGTTGCTTACCCTAGCGGGATAGCCCGGCGACTGCTTATCGACCCGTAAATTGCTTCGGTCGCGGGAATGGGGAGCGCCAGTGAAGTCTTGGGCGGAGGAATGGCGAAAGATGATGGGTTGCCCGTATCCCTCACATTCCCTTGCACCTTTTCGACATTGGCCGCATCTCGGTTTCTGCTCATCGCACTACTAAGAGGGTTGTGATTCATGAGTTGACAGTTAAGTGAGCTATGTGCCCGATATGAAGCCCCTCACCTTGATCTTTTTCCTCCTACAAGTCTTGCATCCCTTCGACCGTGGGATACCAACCATATTTCCTATCCAAATAACGAGAAAAAGATCGGCGCTTGAGGCCCTTTTTTCTAGAAATAGGTTGCACCGATGAGTAGTTTGGTCTAACGTTTATGATAAATTCATCCTTTAAATGGGTCGATTTTCCCTTCTAAGTTTCAAAATGAGGAATTGAGCTGGGTTCCTGATCATTTGTCAGCACGGTATCACCAAATGTGTCTCAGCTATTTCCGGCTGCTATCGACTGTCAAACGGTCTACTCGGCGTACTGAAGGTAACGCCAGCCGAGACCAGCTGAAATCAGGTGATTTAATAAAGTGAGGGCGAGATAGGTTCTGTGTGAACTATACTTTCATTGTGGTAGCATCCCCTAGTCCACGATGCTCACTAAGACCTCGAGCTCAACCGGATCGCAGGCACCTAGTGCTATATTGGCATTGATGAATGAAGGAAACAGGTTATGTTAGGGTCTTTATTCACAAGCGTTTCGTCATTTATCCCAACGGGGTTCTAATCTAGTCTAAATTTGGCTGAAGATCAACCATATTAGCTTTCGCGATGTAAAATCGGTCGGGGAACAGTCCATCACAACAGTAACGATTACTTACAACTATTTGGGCAGGCTACGTATGAGCCTACTTTTATCGACGTATACCAACACACTGATTTCACCATGTTGCCGATTACATCGTCTATGAATGATCATACTATTAATCTTGACTATCAAGATCGTCGGCCGCAGCCGCAATCTTCATCGTTATGTCTTTGATCTGTGTCATCTTAGCACACCGTTCTCTAACTATGGCAAGCAGTTTTCCAAACCCATCAACAACATTCGACTCACATATTGATCTTCAAAAATATTAAAGTGGTGGCCATCGATATCAACGACCTGCTTAATCCAGCATGCGCCATGATACAGATCCCAGCCAAGCAATCGAAACTCGCGCACATAGTCAACGAGTGACTGGCCGTCTTCGTGGACGAGCTCTTTTGCGCGCATCAAGATCGTAGGGGGGATTTCGGTCTCCCGTCCCTCCCAGTCGGGTAAATCCCATCGGGCAATCATCATTCGAGCGTGCGTCATATTCAAGTCGACCTTCTCACGAAGAGGCATTGCCTTGAGCTCTTCAGGCGTTTTGACAATGGGCTGCGCCGTGGCGTCTGGCATGTTCCGTATCTCAAATAGCCGCTTCGTATACACGCTATCGATGAATACCATGCCTAGGACTGTGAACTTGGGACGCGTTGAGTGAGCCGGCCTGTTCGCGAGCTGCCAGGCCACTTCGAGGGATAAAAGTCCTCCCAAAGACCAACCTTGAGATACATCGATTAGAATTAATCTAGACGATTTAGAACCCTCCCATATTTAGGGTAACATGTGACCATAAGACAGTCACCTGTGCCCGAAGCATCTCAAAAAAAAAANAAAAACAGCTAGAAAGATAGCACAGGAATAACCGGGGTGAAAGACTCACCCCCTAATAAAATATCACCTCCTCCCGGCAAGACTTTCTCGATAAGCTCAATGTAGTAGCGGGCCATGCCAGAGATGCCGCTTTCCCAGTATCCGCCCTCATCGAGGCGAGCATTGTGAATGCCGTACAGGGTGCGGCCAATTGGGTACAAGCAGTGGTAGCTGAAGGTGGTGCCGCCGCCATCATGCAGCAAAATCAGCGGGGCTGGCTTCTTGTCAAGCCAGGGAGTATCTGGGCCCTCGTAAATGAGGGACGGGTTGTCTAGCATATTTGGTCTGGGCGAAGAAAGTCTAAGAAGGTCAAAAATGCAGGAAAGGGTGTAGAAAAAGTGATGTGTACGCCGAGTTACAACCTAAGCCAAGCGCATAGCAATACCTCCTTGGATAGTAGGTACAGGTGGGTAGACCTAAGGGTACAGCAACGTAAACAGTCCCGAGTAGTCCAGTAGGTAAGGTACTTCTAGGGTATCGTTGAGTGAACCAAGCTCCAGATGCAAAAAAGACGTCGCGTGAGCAACAGTCATGAACGATCGGGATACCTCGTGCCTTATTCTTCTTCTTCTTTTTTAAAAAATAATAATAATAAGAAAAAAATAATTTTAAATTCCAGTTCTTCGCCCTGTAGTAAGCATTTTAAGCCTCTGCTCTATCTCTCATTATAAGATCAAAGCACAAGACTTCGCTTTTGGTCCATTCTGTTCCTGGTGCCCCGCATCGCTAGGCTAGAGCTTAGATAAGAGGTACAACCCATGACCTCGGGCCCGGATGTTGGAGGGGTAAACCCCACTATCTGCATTTACTCATTGACATTATAATAACTTATTAATACATATAGCGGAGCAGGTGTCCAGCTTTTACAGCACGTGTGGCATCACAGAGAGTAGGCTCTCAAGGCAGACAATAGACGTTTTTAAAACTCATATGCCTTCATTGCACAGCATGGGCTAAGTAGGAGTATCTCGGCTATTGAATGAAACTTAGAAATGATGGTGAGAAGATACCTAGAGTGTATGAGAGTGCTATAAGATACGAATAAGACGCATCATTAGCTACACCTCGAGCCCAGTCTCTTGCAGGCTATTTCTTCTTATGAACTCACTTTACTCACTGATTTCCTTTACCCAGGATGTATTTTGCCCTTGGTGTTCTAATATTTTCCATCTCATTCTTAAGCCAAAATATCCTAACAATCCCAATAGACTCCTTCAATTCAGTCCAAGCCCGACTCAAAATCTGGCCGGGAGAGAAGTTGGTTGTCGAGGATTTTGCCCATATGAGTCTTGTCGATGCCCTCGCAGTTTCGTCGGATCTTAGTGAACAAGGTCTTGAAGAATTTAACGGGGCTAGCGCTAAGTCCGGACTCGCCTCCCACTCTACCAGCAGAGTCCTGGAACATGAAACCGTCGGCACCTATGATCTCGCCATCTTTGGTGGGCTCCCAGGAGAGACCGAGGAACTTGCAGATATCTACATAGTCCTCAAATGAGCTGATGTACAGCTGCCCCGAGAAAAGGTTCAGCGCTGTTATGAAACGACGGGGGATCTCTCGGTCTTTCAGAGCCTCGGGGACTGTGTATAAGTCTAGTTTATCGAGAGACGGATATCCCAAGTTGGGGCGAGGAGCGTACAGGTGCAGCGCAACGCACTTGGAATTTTGAATCTCAGGCAGCAGCTCGTTGGCCTCGTAAGGGCTGAGGATCATCATGCGTACTACATCGCCGTGTGGGCCTTTAGAAGCCGTGAGAACCCATTGCACTGGGCGCTGGTATCCGTCTAGTTGGTCTCTTGAGTTGGTGGTCGTTTCGATCGTTTGTGCAAAATCCTTCGAGACAAGTAAACCTGATCGTAGTGTGGAGACGTCAAAAAAGGACGCTGCACTCGTCCGTTGTAGGGCCATAAAAGAATTCATGTACCCATCGGACCCCTCAACGATGTTTCCGGTCCTTACAAACGCTCTAACATCTTGGTGGACACTGTGGTCCCCGGGTGTAGCCAGCGGTGGCCGCTCATCTTGTCGCTCTTCTTCAATCTCGGGCGCAAGCTCTCTTTCTTGTTCTTCCTGAAGAATAGCAGTCGTCGACCTGAGGGTATTGAACTGCTGGCAGCGGCGAGTAATATCATCGTCAGGTTCGCTAGTATCGTCATGGTTGTGCTGCACAGGGCGGTATCGGTCTTCTAAAGATTGAGCCTCATCTTCAAGAAATTGTTCCGCAAGTTCTTTCGTCAAGATATCTCCTGCGGCATGGCAATCGGCCCAGAGACCTTTGTTTTTCTCATACCTGCGGCCCTGGGCTGCCCAAAGCACATTGTTGCGATTGGCGTCGTCCCAAGTTTCTGTAATCGCCCATGTAAGAATGTCGGATACAGAAACTTTTGGTTCGTCTGTAGATTGCTTTTTTTCTGACGCTTGTCTTATTTTGGTGGCTATCTCCTGCGGAACGCAGAAAACGACCGACTGGCCTTCTCCTAGAAGTCTCATTCGCATGCACGCTAATCAAATGTTAGCTAACTCTCCACGACGTCAGGCCATGTAAGGGGGCTTAACTGTACCTTGCACCAAACGATCTTTAGTGAGATGAGCGCCTAAAGTAACAGCAGCGCGATAATGTCGTGGCAACTTCAAATCTGTACCTCGAGTATGAGATTCATCAAGAAATACTAAGCAGACGTCAAGATGGTTGATATATGGAGAAGCTTGCAATAACTCAATGCGCCCTTTTCGATCAAGGACCGACAACTCATCATGCATGTTGAAGAACACCACCGCCTCTGTCCCCTCTAAATCTTGAATGCTAGAAAGCCACCTTCGTGCTAGCCCAAGGTTGTCAAGCTCCAAGACCTGTGCGCCGACATCTAGGATCACCCTTACGGGAGGACGCATTTCGATGACCATGTTGAGGAGCATTTCTGCATCTGATACTTCCCGGCTGACGTAGGACGGCATCAATGCTACTGAATTCTCCGGCTGTAGTAGGTGTGCTAGCACCAGTGCATTCGTATGCTTCTGCTCATCAAGGTCGAGTTGACGAACACTGAGAGGGAGAACAGCCCTTGAGTCGTTCGTTCCGCTAAAGCCTGTGGTAGGGTGCGTTTTGATCTTGCCGATGTCCCAGCCGGATGCTGACAGCTTATGCGGGAACTCCTTCATTTCCTTAGGGAAAACACAATTGGAGAGAAAGTAGTCGATAGCCCCTTTTGAGAAGCGTAGGTGCGGAAATATCTTTTCTTCGCATACTGATCTATCTTTCAGATTGATCCCACTAAGTTGCCTGAACTCAACAGATAAGTCCGCAGTCTCCTCAACCCACGGCTGGAATTCTGCATCAGCTTGGTCCGAATCCAGGAGATGTTCGAAAGCCAACGTTAGTTGCTCGTTGCTAAGACCGCCGTAGTAATAACTCAATTGCGTTAGAACAAGGACAACGTCGGGGTGACTAAACTCAGAGCGGGCTGTTGGACTATCTTTGGCTCGGAAGGGTAACGCAAGCTGGGTAGGTGGCTTTCTACTCGCGTCGAGGCCGTAATTTACCCTCCACCGCCTCTGTCTGAAGCAAAATCCAAGAACGCCCCCAGCCAAAAGACCTCTTAACAACAGGATTGCGTGGCGTGAGTTAGTCCAAAATCCCGTCACGTTGTTGTTCTCTACCGTGCTAATGTCTGCAGACGATGGGTGCTCTATAGTGATGTATCTGAAAATAGCTTGCCGAAATTCTTTTGGCTGTCGGACAATTGGAAACCCCCTTAGCCCTTTCTCGCATATTTCTTCCGCAATCCGTCGCATAATGTGATTTTGCGCATCTGCATGAAGAATACGAATACGGGGAAATCCTCTAGATGGCTGGGAGTGAATCTCCATCGACTCTTGAAACTGGTCTTTGACTTCGAGTGCTATCTTTCTAAAAATCCCTAGGACGTGTTGAACGTAGATCCAGCGTTCTGGGCTGTACTGGATAGGACGCTGCAGCCCCATTGTATATAGTAGCTCAAACTTAACGCTAAAATTTTCATCGCTTTCATCGACAATGTCACGGGAATTAGCGTCTAAAAAGCCGAGTGTTCTGGTCAATGTCTCACTTGTCGTTGAGTTTTCAGCGATGCGGGATTCAACACCCATCAGCATGAAGGATAGGATATTCTCTGGCTGTGTTAGTAAAATACCACCAGAATCCATACACTCCTTCAACAGATTGTCAATACCCCTCGCACCATCATCGCTTATCCTGTCAGCTCGAGAGAATGGTAGGTGATATATTTGCCTGTCCAATAAACCACCAAGCTTAGCAACTAGCATCTGGAGCATTTGCTTTGATTGGGGCCTCGCGACAACTATCCTTACTAGTCGAGTACCATCCGCTAGAGCAGTTGCAACAATTGGAACAATAACGGAGGATTTCCCTTCTCCCATGTTGAGCTGCATAACCGCATTATGCCCAGTGGGCGGATATCTCATCTTAGCAGCGATTTGCTCTTGCACGGCTCGAATTAGAATGCCACTCTCGATTTCCATCAGAAGGGACTCCGGAAACTGGTAAGGGTCCCAGTTCTCATGACCGCGATTTTTTAGCTCTTTCTGAAGAGAGGCCGGGTTATCACAGGCATCTAGAAGCCGGTTCATTCGTTGGAGCTCCGTGAGTGCCACTCCGTAGACAATAAGACATCTCTTCCAGTCTTCCGGAATCCTAGGCCACCGAGTCCGAGAAAGAGATTGCAAGAAAAACACAGGGGAAATCTGCGGGAAATGGTGCAGTTGGAACACATGAGGCCTGTGATCTCCACTATCTATAGAGAATCTGCCACATATTGGCCTCGTGGCCGCGTCGACCATGGCAGTATAGACTCTGTTCACTACGTGCTTCGTTATCTTTTGTTGTTGAATGATATCTTTTTGTACTTTAGGCAGGTCGAATTCAGCCTCCTGTCTATATCTTAATCTAGACAGAGCCAATACGCTGTCTCTCAGACTCGTTACATAATTTGTCTCAAATGTAGAATTAGAGATTCCATCAAGAGATGCGAGTAGTTTAGAAAGAAGTGAAATGTCTCTTTCAGCCTCCTGTATAAATTTGATGTCAGCGATATACGGATCAACCCCGGATATTTCTAAAGGAGCTGGACCCGAAAAGATATCATCAGTAGTGATGAAGCCCTGGGCCTTGTCGTTCACATTAGTTCGGCAGGCAGGTGTTTTTGCGGCCACAGGTATGCAGAATGGTGGTTCCAGTGCAACTAGAGTTCGTGGGACATTTTTGCCAAGGTTATAAAGGTACTGATGCAAACAGCGGTTGTCGTACCATTGCCGAAACCGGCTTGTTAATGATGGTATAACTCCTCTAAAATTGATGTATGCGTCCCTCTCCGCGTCGAAAGAGACCCGTGGACTTTCGCACGGCCATTGGTCCATGATCTCCTCTGCGAAACGGCTGACTATACGATCAACTTGTTCGCGAAAGTTATGTGCCTTACGTTGGTTGTGCTCGGAGGCTGATTCATTCGAATATCTCCGGAGTTTGGCAGATGGGGTGTCATAGATAGATCTGCGTCCTGAAACCAGGATTTCCTCCACATCCCTTTTCAGTGGCTGGAACCCGACCTGCAAGTAAAATTCTTGAATAGCTGGGATCTTGATAGTACTCATGCTAGTACAACCAAAGAATAACGCCAATACTTGGAGTATCGTCATGTCTGGGTCATCAGCGAATGACAAGGTAGCTAGCCACATCATGACCTGGTATTTATTAGGTTGTAGGTCTGGGGTTTTGAGTTCTCTAAGGCGAACCAGAAATTGCCTAGCAATGATTTTCGACGACCCAATGAGAAAAGTAGCATCATAGCAAAATCTAGAACTAGGAGAAAGAAGGTTAGGTTCGATGACGCTGTAGTTCTTCTGGAAAAATTCCCAAAGATCATGTCCTATTTCGTCTCCCATTGAAAACTGTGGGTTCAATTTACCCTGGAAAACCATCGAAGAGAGATAAAAAGCGTTTAAAGACTCTATTGACTTTGGCGAACAGTCGCGACGTGAGTGATAGATACTATCATAGTTGTGCGTATAATATTGCGCCCCAAAATCCCAGGCTCGAACAAAGGCTGACTGGATTTTTTCTCGTTGAAGGAGCTTTCTATCAACTTGAGGGAGGCGAAGCAATTGAAACACGCTAGACCTCCGGAAGTGATTTAAGAGGAACTTAACCCTCTCATAGTATTCACTGTGCTGAGCTAGGAAACCAAGCTCCGACGACCAGTATATAGTCTCCATTACATAGAGACCCTCTGGATAATATTCCCGCTCAGGAGTTAGGTTAGAAATATCTACGAGGAGATTTATCTCCTCTTCATCAATACTTGGAAATGAGCGTACGGCGGCAGATCTCAATATTGTTAGAGCTGCATTGGTTCCAGTCGACCCAGTGAGTGGGTCAGGTAGACAAAACGATGTTAAGCCGTGAATATAGGCCAGAAGTAGTTTACTCCTCAGTGTGCCATTGTCCACTATCCTGCCAAGCTGTTTGTCAATCTCGTAGACTTGTGTTTTTGTAGACGAAGACTTGTCAATTGTAACGCAGACATGGCAGCCAGTGTTACGATGTATTATCTTTCCATTTGGTATGATGATCTTGTCTCTTGAATTGGTTTTATCACTTTTCAGAACAAGTTTACTCCGGAGCCCTATAAGGGTTTGAATTGTTTGGTCCTCATGGACTGACATGCCTCGATGCTGGTGGGATTTTATCGTTGCTTCTTCTAGCTTGGCGGAAAACCCGAGTTGGATTCTTGGTAAGTCAATCTTCAGTGTAGATGCGCTTTGGTCTAAGGTGACGTGAATATGGGGTTTATCCTCCAGGGTTTGGAAGATCTTGGAAACCCATGTTGCCGTTAAACTCTTAATATTCACCAAGGAGTTCCCTGTTTTGGTTAACCGCCAGGTGGTGTCACCATCAACACGGTATAGTTTCCAGTTCTCATCCGAGTGAAGCCATGCAAGATTTTTAGGTCTGAACTCGACATAGTCCCCTTTCACATTATACCAGTGGATAAATTCATCCACAAATGCTACTGGAAACTGGCCACGAAATAAAGAAGGTGATATGAGTTCGAGCGTTGACTGATGGTTTGATGCCCGGATTAAAAGACTAGCTTCAGGTAGCGTGTTCTGTTCGATGCCGAAATTGAAATGCAATGTATGACCTTCGAAGGTTTGCTTTCCAGAAAATTTCATTCCTTCCACGGAAGAAGGCATGACTTCTATAGTGGCGCATCCGAATAAGGTTCGGTACTCCGGGCTTTTCTCGTACTCCGCCGGTAACCTATTTAAGGGAACACCGTTGACAAGTAGCTCGCCGGTTAACATGCTAAATTGCACAATCAATGTGTTTCCGTGCCGGTCCAGCACCGACATACCGTACAACCAATGATTGTATGGTGCCTCTAGAACGTTCCATTGGCCGGCGGGCTGATAGGCGGCCCATGAAGCCTTGATCGCATCGTCAAGAGCAGGGCTCTTTTCAACTACAACCTGCTCCACTAAAAATGGAAAACTCCGAAGGCAAAGCTGCTTCCAGCGGTGATATAAGAGGATAGTAAGCAAGTCGGACTCGGCTTCTATTTTGTGTTGATTCTCTTGGATGATAATGGTCATCTGAATTAGGATGGTAGCGTCTTGAGCCACTGAGACGACATCCCGCATATTACACGTATCGATATTAAATGAATCGGCACATATGAGAGCGACGTATGCGGCGTGCATCAAAAATTCTTCTCGTACGTGATCCTGCGTTGCGCCTTGGGCTTTCGCCTTGAGATTTCTAACCCAGTTGACGCTTATTGCCCTGGCTTGGGAAAGTATGTCTAGGGAATGTTGTTTGATAGTAGGGGTCGATGACAGTGACAACACGCGACTTGCGATAGATATGAAAGCACTCAATGCAGGGGCTGATTGCCAGTTATGGGCAACCATCTCACAGGCATTCTGGAGTTTTTTCAGCAAAGTACAGGAGAACCGTTCATCTGCAAGAATACTGTGAGTTTCTCTGAGGACGCTCTCATTATTATCGGGTTGGCCTGCTTGTTGTATACACTGAAGAATTACGAGTGTTGTGTCTACCTTCCTGAAGTCGATGGACGGGGAGGCTAGCTCTTTCAAGACGTTGTGCCACCTGACCTTGCTTCCGGCTCGAAGCGAGGCCATGCCTTTATATTCTTCAAGTGAAAGTTTCTGTGGGCATTCGGATTGTGTTGCAATAACCTCATTGGCAAATCGAATTGGACTGACCGTATCGTTAAGGAATTTCTGCAATTGGAACACATTGTCTGATAGCTTCATAGTGCAGACATACGTAAAATAATCCGTAGATGTTGGAATGCCAACGAAACAGCTCTTTTTCCCATCAAAATACTTGAATTTCGCTCCATTCTTAACGCAAACATCTTCGTAAGATGCGGTTATGATTTCTTTGCCGCTTCTGTGGGTACAAGAGTGAGGTTTGGCTTCCGTCGCAAGCAATATTCGTCCTAATCTGTCATGTTCCGTGAACTCTGGAAGCCCATTGATATCATCAGTTGTATAATATTTCTTGGGTTTGTGTGAAGAGGCATATTCAAACCCCAAAACATCAGTCAAAATATAAGTGGTTGAATCTCTCCAATGACTGAAACTAGGGGGAACGCAGAGCTCAAACACAACCATCTTAGCGTCATTTTTGCGTTCAGGCAGTGGCCACTCGTGCACTTCAATTTCTAGAGAGTCCATTTCCCTTTCGAGCCTGCATAGTTTGCATGAAGAATCGTGGTATTCTTGGAAACGACTAGTGCGGTGATCGAACGTCTGCGTATATGAATGATCTAACCTATCGCATTCCCTCATATACTGTTCGTATTGAGCGCGTTTGTGATTCCACTCGTTGTATTTCTCATTCCTGGCGATGCTAGCTTGCTGCTCGATGCTGCCAAGAATATTCTGCTGCTCCCTTGACTGGTTAAAATACTGCACGGCGAAAGAATTATCCTCTCCGAAGGACAGGAAAAGGTGACGAGCTGCAAACTTGGACAAAGAAGAACGACGATGAAGGTATTTTTCAATTGACCACAATCCCTCCATCTGGCGCCTCTTAGGGAGGATTAGTGAGTGCAGTATTCCTACTGGATGGTAAGGAGCGTAGTCTGCCAATAGCTTGCAATGCCCGATTGCAGACTTGTCCAAAGCGACCCAGAGCTGCATTATAGTTAGAAACATAGTAGACATTGCCTCTGGGTTGCCTTTGTATTGATCGACAGCGCAGCGGTGATACGATTCTATGGTGACTCGCAGCTCTCTGCAGGACCCATCGTTGTCTGAATTACCCTTCAGCCACGTATCCAGATTTAATTCGACCCAGTATTCAAATTTACAGAGTTTGAATATAATTGGCGTTGTGCTCGGAAACTCGTTGAAAGCTCTGTCAAGAGGTGATGCAAGATCGGGCAAGGGGCAGTTTTTATGGAGCTTCGCTGATTGTATGCAGCTCTTTCTCTTAGTGATCGCCTCTAGGTATCTGTCCAGCCCCTCGAGATGTGTTCTCGTGTCTTGAATGGCGGGCAGTGTCTTTAAATCAGAGAATTTGTAGTACACTGAATCGTCGGTTCGAATTCGAGACCATTGTTCTTCGAGATTAGCCGCAGCTCTCGATAATACATCGTCAACGAACCGCAGAACACCAGGGTAGCCATAAGGCCCGACTTTGAGACGTCGGCGGGTTATCTTGGCCTTTATGGTCCATAATATGTCCGCAGAGATTCCGTAGTTCTGTGCGTTTTGGAGTATATTCCCCATAAACAACAACATGTAGCTTTTGTAAGCAGTCGCTTTTATTGATTCGCTTTCTTGCCTTGACAAGAAGAGCTGTAAAGTGACGCGAACTAGTAGCCATAGAGCAGACCTATGCCATGGTAATTTCGCATCGTTCCAGAGGACGTTTTGTCGTGTATTTTTAGATATATAGGAGACCTCAACCATCCAGTAATCCTAYYGAGYTCCTACAKTGCSTCGCYCAATAAGTTGGGTTACCATTTTCGGGTGCGTTG